>MU678489.1:0-15967 GCA_026770625.1 Nicotiana glauca
AGGTTGACTCTCTGTGGATTCGACCCTGAGCTTAATACTTGGGTTTTATTTGCAACGTCCGCAGAATCCTTTTTATAAGGCATAGTTGGGCGTGATCAAGGACCAATCTTTTTGGTTAAATGGACATATAAATAGTGTTTGAGTAAGATTAAAAGTTGGTCAAACAAGTTTTTAAGCACTCTTTTGCTTAATTTGGTGTTTGATAAACACCAGAGAGATATTAAGCCAAGAGCTTTTACACAATAAGCAAGTAACAATCGTGATAATTTAAGCTATTTGACTATTCTAGGCTGAACTTGAATAACAGTGCGTACCTTAGATTTGGTGCTTCATAACCTGCCAAGAATTATTAAGACCATAAGAAATCGTCTTCCCAAAGAAAAAAAGGTTCATCCTTTCACTATAATATACTAAACAAGAAAATCAGAAAGTCTTTTGCATCTCTAATATACATATAAACTTTCTTGTTAATCCAGAATAAATATTTGTTGTATACCCAATTTGCTTGAACTTTGAAAAACTAGATGCAAAGAAACTTTCCATATCGAAAATGCAAGAACGTAAAAGAACTTAATAAACATTCCGTACATCCTGTTGCTGAGGCTCTAATTGTTGTATTTCTTGCTAAAAGTAAATTGGCAGTCAACTTTAACTACCATACTAATTGTACTAAAAGAAAAAAGAGGAATTTTCATAAAGCACTACAAGAGCTTGATTACCATAAGTAACCATAATTTGCCTATATCTTGTATCACTTGTATTCAAACATGCAAATTGACTGTATTCGTAAGCAGCGAATACAATCAAGGCGAAATACAGAAAAATAGAATGCTCTCATTGAGAATCCAACTCAAGACCTTTGCTTATTAAGCGGGCTCTCTAGCCGATTGAGCCATGAGAGTTTGTTGCTCACTTGTTTCAGTTCAAAACAATTGATCTCTTGTTTCAGTTCTATAGGTGAATTTGCTATATAAATTAAAATATAGCTGCTAATGGTAAAAAAATTTAAAGTATAGTTGCGAATGGTATATGTTTGCTGTGTCGCTTAATTTTCCAATAAAAGAAAGAAGGGGCAGAAAGAGAAATGAAAGTGCAAATGGAGCAGAATCCTATAGCCCAATAAGACGGCTGTTATATAAAAGGGGAGGAGGTGAGTACCATAAACGTCGGAGACGAGAAGGATAGCGAGTTTGGAAGAGGAAGAACCAGAGACGTATGCTTTGAAGCCTCCAATTTCTAAAACGGACCCAACTCCGCTACTTGAGCTCAATGTTGGTGGGTTCTCGCAGCATTCAGCCCCTGCCATCTTTTGCTAATACAGGGAGACAGAGTGTGTGTGTGTGACTTTATAATGAGTGATTAGACACAGAGAAATGGAAAAGGAAGACACCATTAATTAGGATTTCAATTTTGGTAAAAACTTACACATGATGTGATATGTAGAAATGAGAGATTATGTATCATTTTTCACATGAATGTACTATGTTGGTCAAAATCTAACCACCTGGTCAAGCTGACTGACATTCCATTCAAGGGGCGAGGCACCAAAAGACGACATGGTTTATTCCATATCCCGCCCTCAAAAGGAGCGACATTCGGGGGACGACCGAAGCAGACGTGGTATGGAAAAATGACAGACCAAGTACATAGCAAGGGGCCATGACTATATATAGCAGGATAAAAACCTCGAAAGGGGAATAGATTTGGTACCTCTCTATCTCTCCACTTTTCTCTCTGTAACCTTGATAAGTGAAAAGAAGAAAAGAGCAATTTTCAAGAAAATATGTAAAATGTCCTTCTCCATTGGTTAATGGGAGCGACAAAGGAAAGTTTCAATAAGATTGGTTACCCCTATTTCACCTTATATATTGTTTCTCCAATAAATTTATTGATCTGGAATGTATTATGTTTGGCTAAGATTTACCCATTCATCCTCTTTAATTGATTTGTTCACAAACGTTCCAATATCTTTTGAGTCAAACAATTTGGTGCCGTCTGTGGGGATTTCTTAGTCTCTTCCAAACCAAAAACCGGTAACACGATTACCCACCAAAAAGAATGCTAAGGCAAAACCTAATCCACTAGAGCAAAAGTGCAACACAGAAGGGGAAGAGAGCCGAGTACATTCACCAAATTTAGAAATCATTGGCCCGTCAACCGCCAAAATGCCAGACAAAACGGGCAATGTTACAAACCCACTCTCATTCACCGACTCATCAGATGGGGGTACGAAAAATATCATTTTGACTCACCTCCTGCTCTTTGCTCAAGCACAAATACAAACGCCGCACGGGCAAGCAAAAAAAAAACACAAACATCTCAATCGGAGGATGGAAAACTACTACAACTTAACCGGAAGTTTGCCCACCAATAACATCTCCAAACCTGAAAGCAAAAATCAGATAAGGAAACCCCAATGTGTGCACAAACGAATGTAAGCGAAACAACAACATTTCTTACTCTCCAAGATTACACTCTCTGACGCAAACAATATCAATCAAATTGGGACTCCCCCAGATGATACTCGATTCTCCACAAACTGGGACTGATGACAGGCTAATATTTCGACAAGTTCGAAATAACACCCTTTAAGGCCAAGGGCCTTCGCCAAAAAAAAAAAGAGTTCGACTTTGATCGGACTAACAACATGTTAATATTTCGACAAGTTCGAAATAATACCCTTTAAGGCCAAGGGCCTTTGCCAAAAAAAAAGAGTTCGACCTTGATCGAACGTCGACGGGTTAATATTTCGACAAGTTCGAAATAACACCCTTTAAGTCCAAGGGCCTTCGCCAAAAAAAGAAGAGTTCAGCCTTGATCAGAATAACGACAGGTTAATATTTCGACAAGTTCAAAATAACACCCTTTATGGTCAAGGGCCTTCGCCAAAAAAAAAAAGAGTTCGACCTCGGTCGTACTAATGACAGGTTAATATTTCGACAAGTTCAAAATAACACCATGTAAGGCTAAGGGCCTTCGCCAAAAAAAAAGAGTTCGACCTTGATCGAACGACGACGGGTTAATATTTTGATAAAGTTCGAAATAACAACCCTTAAGGCCAAGGACCTTTGCCAAAAAAGAAGAGATCGACCTTGATCGAACGACGAAGGGTTAATATTTTGACAAGATTCGAAATAACACCCTTTAAGGTCAAGAGCCTTCGCCAAAAAGAGGACTCCGACCTCGATTGGACAAACGGCAGGATAATATTTCAACAAGTTCGAAATAACATCCTTTAAGGCCAAGGGTCGTCGCCAAGAAAGAAGAGTTCGACCCTGATCGAACAATGACAAGTTAATATTCGATAAAAATCAGAAATCATGCCCTCGAGGCCAAAAGCCATCGCCAAGGAGAAAGTTCAAAATATTCCTAAGGTCAAGGGCCGTTAGAAAATAGAAAGGTGAGGAAAAACTGGCACTCGCAATGGTATAATACTTCAATGTAAGCCCCAAAGTCACAACCCCACAGATAAGGTCGTTTCAAAAAATATCAAAGGAAGGAAAGTTCAGTATCATTCGGACTATGACGGGAAATCCATCATCAAGATCCAATCCCACCCGAATGGCATTCAAGTCCCAAATAATTAAGGAACTCGTCATCCGAGAATCTACTTCGCGCCAGTCATGAGAAGTAAAAATGGAGAAAAAGTACAAGGCACATGACAATGAAAAATTCCTCTTTATATAGTCACTGCACAAACAGTCACAGATTACATATGGCTTGAGTCAATAGTTTAAAAAGAATTAGAGAAACAACGACAAAAAAAGGGAAAACAGAAAAAGACAAAGACAACTATCTCTTTACTCGGCGTCATCGTCGCGCCCTCTTAAACATCATCTCTAGAAAATTCCCCCTCAGCATCCGCACCCTCATCAGCTTCCAGCGTCGCTGAGTCATACCCACAATTGATGCGAGCCTCTCGCGCCTTTACCCACGCTTCTTCATATGCGGCCTCGATCATACTGCCTGCCTTCCAAAAACTCTTATATATATCTCGCTGGGCTTCAGCATGAACCCAAAGCTTGTGCAAGTGGCGGGGAACAACATCGGAGGAAGACTCGATTTGAGCCAGCAGTCGCTCTTTTTCAGCCTCCATATCTTCAACATGATCTCCCAAAATCGATGCTTATCGGTTGATCTCACTGATGCGCTCATCAAGCCTCGCCTCCATTAATGTGGTCATCACCCTTTTCTATTCCTGCTCGGACTGGAGGACGCGGATGGTGTTCTCTAGGGCTGTCGCCCTTGCCGAAGCCGCGGACCAGGGGCTCTCGATGCTCTCCAACGTGGCTACCTTTCTTTCCAACTCGGCCAATATTCCCATCCACTCTGCACTCATCACCTCGACCTTGATTAGATTTTGATCCATCTCGGAGTGCATCGACCTCAGCTTCCCCTGAAGATACTCACACTCTGCAGCAACCCCTTTGTCCAACTCGAGCTCTTCGTCCTTTGCACGAAGCTACTCCTCGAGTGCACTCTTTCTGCGAATAGCCTGCATCAATTCCTGATCCCTCTTCTCCAACTCCTCACTAAGAGAACGATCACCAGGGTTCGCCTTCAGCCGTTCATGCATCTCACGGCACTTGTTGCGATAACGACGATACTTTTCCAACATCTTCAAGAAAATTTTGGCCCGAATGTTGGCCCTGCGAATACTCTCTACCTCCCCCATGTACGTCTGAAAAACGAGAAGATGGGTTAAAGCCCTATCATAAAGAAAAATGAGTGAAAAGCAAAAGAAAAAGTGTATCGTACTCTCAAGCCCATATCGGCCACCTCATTCATCAAGTCAGCATCAGGAACTTCCCGAAGAGCAGCATTCTCGACAATGGAACACAAAATGTCGAACTGCGGCACCAGATCCTCTGTGTCCCGTAGAAGATTAATATCCGATAACATTTCAAGAATATGGGACGTGTCTCCCGCATGAGTAGGTAAGACCCCCTTCAAATATCCTGACTTTATCAGGATCAAGGTTCGACTCGGATTCATAGTCATCAACCACGATGCCCTTCCCCTTTCAACAGCTGAAGAGGAGTCACGACCAGGTAGGAAAGATGAGGGCACGTCCGAAACCGTGCTGGTCGCCTCAGAAATCTGGCCCCCGATCATGGCAGGTTGCTGATCGACGATAGTGGCAGGAATATCCGACGGGGCATATATGACAGCTGGCTCTACCTCTACGGAGGGAGTTGTATCGACCCCCGCCAGACCACGTCAAGGGAGAGTCGTCCAGATGTATCCCAGTTGGGGGTGTTGTCTCAAACTCCACTCGCCGCCTCTTGGACGACCCCTCTTCTTCCTTAGCACGGGGAGATTCACCCGGCAAACGAGCGGCACGGAATGGAGCTTCAGCCTGAGATATAACCCCCACAGGTATAACCACGGCTGCAGATTCGACTGAGGCAGCCTTCGACGAAGGTCGAACAGTAGATACTGAAGTGGAGCGACTAGACGATGATGGCTGCCAAAAAGCTAATGGAGGATCCCTCACTCTCTGCACTCTCCCTGACATCGGCAAGCAACATATAAGAAACTAAGTAAGAAAAAAGGAGAAATAGCAAACAGAAATGACATCTTACCAGTAAGAGGCTTGCGTCCATATTTGTCATAAAAGGTCGACCATGTGCGAACCCCCGCCGTATGAGGAATGATAGCACTCACTCACTCGTGGATACCCTCGACAGGTGAAAGGGCAATTTTGCAGGTGTAGAAACATAACAAGTTTTGTATTGTAACAAAAGCCGGTCGGGCATCTCTCCGACTAAAGAACATAGAAACTTACGTGCAAAGTTCCACTTCTTAGGGAATCCCGTTGGATCTGCAACAAGGTGTTCGGTCCGCACATAGAAATAAGTCTCATAGAAATTACGGTTAGCCCTGTCGTCCATCTTCACCACCAGACACTTTGACCCCCGGTAGCGCATATGAATTATCGTACCGCGAATAAGTTGAGGGGCGAAAATATTAAGCATGTACCCCAAAGTGACCTCACGACCGGCGAGCTCCGCGAACTTGAGCAACATGAGGAACAGTTTGTAAAGGTACGGCGAAAGTTGAGCAGGGCATACCTCATAAAAACGGCAGAATTCCACCACCAGGAGAGGGAGAGGAAGTGTGTACCTGATAAGGAAGGGGTAGGCATAGAACACGCAGTACCTAGGGCGATCAAAATGGACTACGTCATCCCCTACCACCGGCCGTATTTCAACGTAACGGGGAATTCCTCACCAGGCTTTCAAATCTGCGATTTCCTCCTCCGTTATAACCAAGGGGACTGGTTTCGGCTCCTCTCTGGCGCGGCTGCATAAGTCAGTCCATGCTTTCCCAGGACGAGGCAAGATCTCAGTTACCGACGGGACCTCCTCATCTTCCACCACTTCTGCTCCTCTGGTGTCCAGAGCATCATTTTTTGGCGTCGGAGTTGGGATAGAGAGGTCAGCACGAGAAGAATCACCAGCCATTGTGTCAATTTGGTGAAGAAAAAAGGCAATCATAAGGAGGGATGAAAGTTTTTGGTTAACGAGGAATAAGTAAAAATTTAAAGTATTAGGAAGAAAGTATATTCGCAAAAATTCTTTCAAGCAAAATGCAAGGAAGTGTGTCAATCAAATGATGTGTTCCTTCTATTTATAAGAGACATGAATCCCCCAAGAGTCGTTAATCGAACCTGGTGACACACAAAACGTTTCGACCCCCTAGGAATATGTGTCATAATGGCGGTAACCACGAAACAACGATTCAATCCAAATGACATTTTGGTTCCGAAACAATCATAACGGTCCAGGAATATCGAAAGAGCAACGTCATCTCATTTGAACCTAAGAAGCATCACCAAGAGGTGAGTAGTCATATTTCTCTCGTATTGATAGCAATCATAATCCGTCTGCCAAGACCGATAGGGGACGACCCTGACAGACGGAGGGACTAACTGTATTGGTTAAAATCTGACCACCACGGTCAAGCTGACGGACATTCCATTCAAGCGGCGAGGCAGCGAAAGACGACATGGTATATTCCATATCCCTCTCTCATGATATCCGCGAAGTCCGAAAGAACGACATTCAGGGGACGACCGAAGCAGATGTGATATGAAAAAGTACCAGACCAAGTACATAGCAAGGGGCGCATGACTATATATAGCAGGGTAAAAACCTTGAAAAGGGGAGTAGATTTGGTACCTCTCTATCTCTCCACTCTTCTCTCCTCTGTAACCTTGATAATTGAAAAAAAGAACAGAGCAATCTCCAAGAAAATATGTAAAAATGTCCTTCTCCGTTGATTAATGAGAGCGACAAAGGAAAGTTTCAATAAGATTGGTTACCCCTATTTCACCTTATATATTGTTTCTCCAGTTAATTTATTGATCTGGAATGTATTATGTTTGACTAAGATTTACCCTTTAATCCTCTTTAATTGATTTGTTCACAAAGGTTCCAATATCTTTTGAGTCAAACATGTAAGACACTTTCATGCGTCTTATTCAGTGTAAACTCTTTTTGAATAGGGAATATTATGAGTCTAGAACCATAATGTGGCTCTTTTAGACTCAAAGAATCGAAATGTGTGGATTAAAAACTGGTGATCAAAATATATATAACGTCTTAGCTAAAGGATCTATACCTTAACGGTCGTTTGCCCAGTTAAGTATATTGCCTTTAGCTAAGGCGCTATATATATAAAGCCTTAACGAACCGCGCTATATATATTATGTGGGCCCACAAATAATTCTTCTAGGCTTAACTGACATAACAAGAATTCAACTAGGTATAGCGCCTTAATCTAAGGCGTTATGCCTCAAACAATTATACCCCTGGGATTGGTTTTTGCTTTATTTAAAGAGGTTAATGATTTTGTAAAAATTCATTCATGAACATTTTCAAGTCTTCTGAAATATTTCTTCATTAAGTTATTATGCATTTTGTCATAATGTATGAAGAGCGAAGAATTAGGGTTTCATTATATTAGAGGGGGGTGAGGTTGTGGTGGCGAATAACTCAGCAAGCTATAGGTTATCTCCATAATGTCATGTTAAGTTTCCGCCTTACAGTGGAGTACGATAGATTGGTATCATTGTTATGTAATAAAAATGAGTGTGAGCAAACATTCGGTTAATATTAAAGTGACTGGAAGATGTCCCTATTATGCGACCTTGCAAGGGATTACTTGTTATGCTAAGTTTAACATCGAAGAGGATGAAACTCTGAGATATTTTTTGAGGACTCTGGATGAATACCGGGAGTTTCTTGTGATAAAACTGTTGGAAATATACGTCAAGGCTGAAGATGTTTGCAATGAGAAGGTTACGCAAAATAAAGATATCCCTCAATCATCGGGTGGTTATTTTAGAGCATTTTTAGCCGAATAGGTTCTGGGTGAAAGAGTTTGGCCTAATCTAAACTTATCTCCACAGGCGAATAAGGAGCGAGGAAATAATTTGTCTCCTAGTTTACATGATCCACAATCTGAGTGGTAAACTTTGATTTTCCTTTGTGTTTAGATATATATTTTTATGTATTGAATTTATATTAATAGTCATATATCCACGTGGGATACCAGCCAGATATGAATTTTACAAGTTATGAACCAAAATCCACTTGAAATATGGCTAGTTTTGGTGTGTTGGATCATGGTGGTCCATACGAAAGGCATCACCAACAAGATAATTTCCATCATGGGATATCAACACATTATGATTTGTAAGGGGTCATTTGGTATGAGGTATAAGGAGGTATAAGGGTGGTATAAAAATTTAATACCACCTTAATACTTTGTTTGGTTAGTAAACCAGGTATAAGTTATCCCGGTGTTAATTTTAACACCGGGATAACTTATACCTTATAAAAGGTGGGGTAATTAGCACCTGTATAACTTATACCTTCTTCTTAAAAATTATGCAATTGTCATTCTTAACACAACATACCAAACAATGAATAAACAACAATCCCAGAATAACTAATCTCAGCATAACTTATCCCAATATAACTTATACCGGCATAACTTACATCGGTATAAATCATATTCCAACTAAACGACCCCTAAGTGCATATTTAAAGCTATATGTAAAGTTTGGATCAATTTTAGTAGCTCATTATTTTATTGGTTGTGCAGTGAAAACGAGTAACTTGATGGTTATGTCCTTACTCAATTTCCCCAAGATGACATATTTAATCGGGATATGGCAGATGTGCAGAGTCAGGAAGAGAATAGTGATTATGATAATGATACCGATGAGTTTGGAGATGACACACCCTTCCCTGATGAGGGTGATGAGGAGGTGGAAGAGAATGTTGAACCTGATTTGACGAGGGAGCATGTTCCACCTCCCGTTAGACAAAGAGTGTACGAGTCCCACGTGTCGTTTTATTCAAGGGAGATTCCCTACCTTGATTATTTTCCAAGTATGTCGGTTGTGTATGCCCTCACAAGGGATATTGACGAAATTCGGACAACAATGTGGGATGAATCTAGAGCAACGGTGCTATAAAAAAGCATGCTTTTTCTTGATAAAGTGCCGCTAAACAGGGCGGTGAGAATGTAGAGCGTAAAAGAGTGTCGTGAGATGATGGTAGCAGATTCATCTCCGGATGTATACAATGTTATTTTTCATATATAGTTTGCGGGTTGTAGTTGGATGTTGTGTGCGAGGAAGAAAAAAACAAATATGTGGGTTGTGGGTAAATACATTGGCACCCACAATTGTGAAATGGACATATTTAGTGGGAATCACTTTAACTTGAATGCTGAATTTATTTCTTTCGTGTTGATTCCACACATTAAAGCGTCCATAAGGTACAAGATCAAATAGTGTATCACAACTGTCCACTAGGAATATGGATGTACCATTACCAACAGAAAGGCATTTCTTGGGCGCAAACGTGCGTTTGAAATTTTTTATGGTAACTGGGATAAGTCCTTTGCATCTCTACTCAAGTACATGGCCACATTGCAATACTTTAACCCCGAAACTATTGTTGAACGGAAGCTTGAGCGGAGTCCGAAAATACCAGAACATATATTCAGATATGTGCTCTGGGCATTTAAATCAGAAATTGAAGGTTTTGTGTATTGCCGGCCGGTAATATCCATAGATGGCACTCATGTCTATGGAAAGTATGATATTAAGTTGTTGATCGTCGTCTGTTGATCACACTCATTTCACAAAGGCCAAATACATAGACAGGCTTGGCCCAATTTTTTATTTTGGCACTTTAATTCAGTCTTGTTTTATTTTGCCCCTCCAACCCCATTTCTTTTGTTCCACTTTAACACAAAAGCTGACTAGATTTCATGTGTGATTTGCCTCACCCTTGTAGGCGCGTGAGAGTCATTTTTAAGCCAAATTTCATACTCCCAACGCAGAGACGGATCTAGAATTTAAATCTTATAGATTCAATTTTAATATTTTTAATATTAAACCCATTATATTTTTTAAGTTATGGGTTCATATCTATTATTTTTGTAATTTTAGTGAATTTTTACATATAAATTTTTACTCCACGTCGAAAGTTATGGGTTTAGTTGAACCCGAAGTTATTACTGAAAATATATATTAAAAAAAATATTTTTCCCGGGAGGGGGCAGAAAAACGAAAAAATAACAATAATTTGAAATTACAAAAAAGGTAAAAAAATATATGGGGAGGGGGGTGAGCAGTGGGGGTAGCACCTGAATATTTGCATACGCTACATTTTTACCTGGGATAAAAGTTTTTGTGTTAAAGTGGAACAAAAGAAATGAGGTTGGAGGGCCAAAATGTAACAAGACTGAGTTAAAGTGCCAATATGAAAAATCGGGCCAAGTTTAATGGTGTGTCTATGTATTTGGCCTTTCACAAATTTATCACTCAACAAGTCTGTTATTTTATAGAGATTTTTACTTAGTTATACTATATTAGAAACTTATTAACCACTTTTCTTTAGGTTTCTTGAGAATTACATTATGTATATATACTTACTATTTATGTACAAAATATTATAAAAGATGATCCCTTAAATATAAGAATTAATTTGTAACGTATCTCCAATCCCCATCTATCAGCTTTAGCCTCCTAAAATCACTATTTTCTTCCTAATTTCAGAAAAAATTAAAGTAATTCTCTCTTTCATACAAATCCACCAATATCTCTCTCTATCTCTCTCTCTCTCTCTCTCTCTCTCTCTCTCTCTCTCTCTCTCATACAAATCAAACTATTATCCCTCTAAAATTGTGGCATCATATATTTTTCTAAATCAATTCCATCAACAACCATTAAAAAGCTTCAACTATTGATAAATCCATCGACATTATCTCTGAAATTGCAGGTAGAAAGATCCTATATTGACATACCATTAACAAGATTTGAAACTTTGAATTAGATAATTGGATTTGACGAATTTGTAATATCTTTGGATTGGGTGTTCTTGAAAGCGGTTGTAAATTTCCTTTAGAGTTTATATCTCAATTTGAAGGGAGATTGGTTAAGTTTAAAGTTGATTTTAGGTTTAATTTCAGATGGAAAGTCGACGAAGAAGAAGTTTCGGAATTGTATTATGATTGTATGATAAATGTATCATAATTGTATCTGAGTTGTATTTGATACATTAATACCTAAGATAATTATGATACAATACTAATACTAATACTATTAAAATACAATAGTTTATCATAATTTAAGCTTAGGGTTGGTTCTATGTGGATGTTTTAAATCGAAACTTGAAAAAGATGAAGATCAAAAGTTGTATCAGAATTTAGAATATTGTATCACAATTGTATCATAATTTGTACCAAAAATAATATATGATACAATACTAATACAAGTATAATATGATATTGTATCAGTGTAAGTTCAGAGTCGGTTTTAAGTTGTATCAGAATTGTATAAGAATTCTTTTAAGATTATATCAAATTTGTATCTTAATTACGAGCAGTTGTGAATTCGTGAAAAATTTCACACTTTGTATCACAAATATATGATAGTTATATATTAATTATTAGTACCGTATCAAGTATTATTTGGGATATTAAGGTACCATCTATGGGTTAGATACAATTGTGATACAAGTATGATATAAATATATTTTACGTATTGATGTATTTGATACAATTTAAATACAATTATGATACAGTTATCATACAATTGCTGAATATTTTTTCATTTTTAGTGTTGTCCGATCTCCCAGCAGAAGAACGATGCGATTGATGATATAATAATATAAAGCTATCAGCAATGGCATGAAGAGAGAAGATGGAGTTTTTGAGCGCTGATTAAGGGATGTTGTTGTAAAAAAAGAAGGAGAGAGAAGAGGAGAGGAAAAAAAAAGAATATAATTGGATCCCTTAATTGAAGACACTAATAATGAGTTGAAAGCCATTTAACGAGCAATCTACATAATTTGTAAAAAAAACCTAGATACTTATTAAAAACCACAAAATATAAAGAATATTGGTAAATAAATTTCTAATAGAGTATAGTTAGGTAAAAATCCATATTTTATATGTTAGTTTATTATTTTATATATTTTGTTATTCACCTATTTTTTACTATAATAAAATTAAATAATTTATTATTGAGTTAATTATTAAATATTCATTTAACAATACTTAGTTTTACAAATATTTTTGTTTTCTTATATTTTCTTACATTTGTTGACTAGAATTCGAGAGAGTTTGTGTTTGAACTATCTGTTTTTCATATATTTTTCAGTTTAACAGATAATTAAATGATTAATTTCAATAACTATAAGAATACTACGCTAAAGGGAACTACATTTTACTACGCTAAAAGGACATTACATTACAAATACGAGCACTACATTAGGGCAGAAGATACCACTACAGGGAATTAAAATAATAATTTATCAATTTTCCTAGTCTTTTAGTAAATAAATAATCTAAACCGGATAAAAATAATAAATTAATTTAATCACAAAAAAATCACGAAAATAGATATAAATTGTTATAAGTCACTAATTAACATTTTTTTAACAATTTCTCTATTTTACTAATTTTTTTAAGCACAATAATAATATATTCCAGATAAAAAATAAAAATTAATTAAATCACGAAACAACATAGAGCACAGTAAAAAAAAATAACTAATAGGCATTTTTTATACATGAGTTTTAACAAAAATCAAGTCGGAATATCTCGATTTTAATTTTTTAAAAACTTGAAAACTTAGTTATTTGGAGCCGAAACGAACAACCCACTATGAGATAACCCTTAGCTAGGATGTGGGACCGAGAAACTATACTTTTTGTGGGACCGGTGGGCTCCACTCGAGCTTTTATTCCTACAATGATGGTTGTTTTGAGGTTTTTAACGGGGCTATGGGGATGTTTCTGGTTTGGGGAAGGTCATTTTGACATTTTAAAATGTGAGCAATGACTCATTCATTTTTGGCTGTTGATTAAAACAGGGGGAATTCTGTCAATTCTAAAGGTGAATGACAAATTGTTTTTCAAACTGAAAAGATTAAGGATGTTAATTGGAATTTTTTTCATTTTTATGTTGATGAATTGTGTCAATCGCATTTGAATTGCGCAAATTACAAAGGTTAGAAAGACAACATATTAGTTTATTTGTTTAATTCTGCAACACATTCCCTCATGTATGAACTTGCCTTTTTTAATTTCTTCTTCTTGGATGTAAAGACTAAATACTTTTGCCCATGTGTGAGAACCAAACTCAAGTCCAAAATGTGCGTGCTCTATTAATATGTTAAACGGTAGTCAATATTACTTTGTGAAGAAGACTAAATAATTGGAGATGAAATACTTTTATTTCAAAAAAAAAAAAAATCTTCAACATGTGATGGAGACCTATCCCATAGATGTCACATTAAGCAATTGATGATAGGCTATAATTGCGTATTTTAGTCGATTATTACACTCTAATTTACAGCACTTTAGTTGAATTTGCGCTTTAATCGCTAATGTTTTACGCTAACTGTGTGTTTTATGCCTTGCATGAGTGATTTCAAGCTATGTACATGTTATAGAATGAATTCAAATGATTTGGAGCTTTAAATTTTGAGTAAAAGTTAAAGGAATTAAGCCGGGATCGCGTTTGGGGGTCAACGGATGATGGTTAGAGCGAACGAAGACTCCAGTAGGCAGATTGTGCACTATCTAGTAAAATAGACATAACTTTTCTCTCAGAACTTCATTTTAGCTCCACAATATATGGTTGGAAAGATAACTCAAAGGGATACAACTTTCATGTTTTATGTTTTTCTAAATTCGGAATGAAACAGGGTGAAAAATGCGCAATACCGCGACCAAATGCGCTGCAGCGCTTATAAATGCGCAGTCAGGGCAGAACATCAGCAAAAATGCACGGCCATATGCGCGCCCAGGTGCGCTGCAGCGCTAGTTAAGCCCGGAAAAAATATCCTTTTTCACCTTGGAGAAGGTATAATTATTTGGGCCCAACCTTACTTGGTATATATACACAGGAGAACGTTTTTGAGAGCAATTTTTGACCAAGGAAGAGCACAGAGCCACCGTGGAGGCCGGGTTTCATCTTTTCTTCCCCAAACTTAGTCTTTTTATGTTTCTTTGTATGATTTGTTATTTTGCTACCATGTCTATGTGGAGCTAAACTTCACGTTCTAGGGTTGTGGTTCTTTCATAACTATTATTATTCGGATATCGATTTCGATTTCTTAGTTTATCATATTAGTTTATTTATTCAATCTTGCACTTAATTATTTGATTGCTTGATCACCAATTGAATACTATCTACGAATCTAGAGTTGAATTCGAAAGTGGGAATTCTAGATTGCATATAGGATTGAGTAGAGCAAGTTCTTGAACCTGGGCCTCGGGGAACTGATTCGCTGTTAGGATAGACATATACATAATCGCCTTGCTTGGTTGATTTACAGGAATTATAAATGCATTCTTGTTGATTTTAATTCTATAGACATATAGGCGTTAGGTTGGCTTGAATAGGCGAGTAAGAACTCGACAGATTCTTATGAGTAATATTAACCCTGTTAACCAATAAACTAGATAAATTAGTTAGTCAATTCAATTGAAGAATACAATAGGAATGTTAGATAGCCCATAACCCCAGATCGTTTTCATTACATTGATATCATAAAAATCTGCTCTTTCTCTGTTAAAAGTTCATTATTTATTTAATTAGTTTAGAACCAAATACTTCTAGGTTTAATTCTTGTTTGAATAATTAGGAGAGTCTAATTTAGTTAATAGTTAATCACAAGTCCTCGTGGGATCGAAATCCGACTTTTAGTCACTTTATTACTTGACAACCGCGTGCGCTTGCGTGTACGTTTGGCCGCAACAACAATGCACTCGTTGTAATTTTATAATTTATTATCAGCGTAAATTACTATTGGCTAGTTACAGCCTGTTTGGATGGTTGTTGCTGGGGCATATATTATTAACCATGCATTTGGATATAGTATATTCTAATAATTATTATGGTTAAAAGTCTAAGTGGGAGATTGTTGGGATATATACTATTAACCATGGGTTTGGTTTAGATGTAGTATTTATTATGAAATAATTATTTATTCAGTTTTAATAAAATTTTAAATATATTATATATTAGTCTGTGTCCTTTACTTATATAGTAGATGATTTAGTGTATAGAGTTTAGCTTATACACGGAACATTAAATCATCGGTTCTTATAAGTATAAAGTTTATGTTCACAATCTAATGATGGAATTGGACAACCCATCAGGAATGATTATAGCACAAGATTAAATATAGTTTATCTTGATTATGGGAATAGTTTAATTCTAACTTCTTGTGCTACTACATTTTGTATGTATTGAACGGACCAAGTAGAGATAAGTATTTAATATTTGACTTAATAAAATAAACTCTCTAGCCATTTAAATGTACTTATACTCTTAATCTTGATATAATTGTGTACATTATTATTATTTTGATTTATTAAAAGGCGAGATTCTTTCGTGGGTCAATATGCCCGGTAAATTGGATAATAAT
>MU678489.1:16276-31411 GCA_026770625.1 Nicotiana glauca
AAATAAGTTAAGCGAACGTCTAAAGGAAATAATCAATAAATTAAATTGTCAGTAATTTAATTTAATTAATTAGTATCTGAATCTTAACATGTGGAGTTAAATAAGATTTAATGGATGAATTTCAAAATTGAATAAGGAGTGCAATTATGAATTTTTAGTGGAATAATTCGTAATTAATTATGGTGGATATTAATTTCAAAAATTACAAATTACTTCCATAATTGGAAGCCTTGTTAATTAAATTCTGTGGTCCTTACTGTGCCTAAATAATAGGAAATAAAGGAATTATTTTTCTGGTGGAAAAGAAAACCTAACAGGTTTTGGAAAAGGTTCTTAACCTTTAAAACTTGTGCTATAACATAAGATTTTCCACCTAGAGGGAGAAGAACATGGTGGCTGAAATTTTCAGCGAAGTTTTCCTAAAAATTTCGCCCACACGAAATTGCTATTCTCGGGTATTATTTGGGTAACATAGTAGAAGACCGTGGAACTTTCGCGGATCACGATTATGCGGTTGATGGAGATTCCATTGAGAAGTTATGAAACTGAAGGCTCACGTGGTAGAAGAGATATGTTCACGCTTCAAGAGGTAACCCGTGAAATCCCGTTTATGCTAGTTGTCTAGATTACATGTGATTTTGATAGTGGGATTGCTTCCGCTGATTATTATAATCCATCAATTGTTATCAGAGCCCACTCACATCTAATTAGATAACTAAACTTTTCATGAAACAAGAATATGGTGTTTATGTGCGTTTCTTGAATCACATGTATATGTGGTTTTCTGAAAAACTGCACTGCTATTTTGTGAATTAACTGTGCAAATTTTTTGGATTATTCTTGTAATCATGAGATATGTATTTTCTTATTGATATTTCAAGAGATTATCTGAATTTTTTGGGTAAACCCTAGAGAAAAGCGCAAAACCCGTTTTTGACCGAATAGCCGGTATTTTCGGAGGTCAGCGAACTTGACGGACTTCGATTAAGCTGAAATTTGGTGGGTCCATCGAAAACGACATGGTGAGAAAAACTCAGTACTTTAGTAGATAATCATGATATTTTTCAGTGTTTTGAGGTCGTTTGGACTGTGTTTTGGACGTTTTTCTATTTTCTGAAAATTATTTCTTTATAATTTTATTTTTTTTTAATTAAATTTTGGTGAGGGTGACTCCCCATGGTCCCCATGATTAAATACTAGTCATATAATAGGTTTACACATTGACTATTAGCAAATAATCGTGTTGTTGTATTAAATTCAATAATAGAGGTGTAGGATTTTATTAACTAGGTCTTACATGGTATAATTGATATTGTGTCATGATAAAATTATTTTGTAAGAAAGTAAAATTCTCTATTTGATATCCTGGATGACTAATGATTAGAGCGTTTGGCATATTTGTGCATAAAAAATTTCTCAAATTTAAGTTTATATTTTCATTCCCTACGTGATTACTAGTTTGGATTTTCGATGAAGAATTTTGTTCTCTGATTGGAGATTCTAATTAAGTGAAATATGATGGTATTTTGTATGAGTTTTATATTGTTGGTATGGCTTTTAAGCTATGGTCTACCATAAAATAATTTTATGAGCTAAATATATATTCACTTGTAAATTGAGAATTTTATGAGTAATAAATAGTTACCACTGAAGTGGTTTGTTTATTTGAACTCATGAAAAATTCTTAGTAAATTTGTACATGTGAAATTATATCTATTCATGGATTGAGCATTATGATTAATAAGTAGGCTCCACAAAATGGCTTATTTATTTGAGTCATTGAAATATGTTTAATATACCATGTGAAAATTATCCTTGAAAAATCTACATTAATGGTGGAGGTTCTTAACTAGAAAAAGAGTTTTATCTTTGGGTACTAGTGAAAGTAACTCCACCTATGAGAAGAGATATTGGTATTTTCACTGAACGGGAGAAAATATAATATCTCAGGTTCTTATGTATTTAATAAAAGGATAATTTATTACAAAAGGAGATATTATATATCCTACAAATAGGAAGAACATAATATATGCCTTGAGCTCATAGTATAATTATAAGGATAATGGAAATCAATATCATATTTATTTTAATTCATGAAACTACTTAAAACGGTTATTCTCCGAGTTTGGTTACAGGCTGGTGGTCATTAATTTGACGGACTCTGGTTGACCTAAAACTTGGTGGGTTCATCAAAAATGATCTAGTGAAAAAAACTCACTGCTATGCAGTGAATCATGTTATTTTTTGGCATTTTGAGATCGTTTAGACGGGTTTTCAAGCAGTTTATTAAATTGAATTTGTTATAAATATGAAAAGTATTCTTTATATATCGGCTATATTTGTGTTAAATCTGAAACATGATGGTTTAACTTAATATGATATATAGCAAGAATGCAAATCACATGGATTTAATCCTGACTACGCCAAAAATAATTTATTCGAATTTGGTCTAGTTTTGGCGATAATGAATTTCACGATCTCCGAATGACCTGAAATTTGGTAGGATCATCGGAAACGATCATTTAAGAAGAACTCACTGCTATGCAGTGAATCACATCGTATTTTGATGATTCAGGATCGTTTAGACGAGTCTTTTGGATGTTTAACGGATAAAAATGTGATTTACATACGAAAAGTCATTCTTTCTATCATTTTATTTATGTCTAATCTGGAACATGATAATTGTTACGCAGCACCTTCCTGAGATTCCTTGGAAGAGCAACGTATGGCTAAGCAACTGATGCCAGTGCAGTTGCTGTCCGCCAACTGAGGTCCCCTCCGTACGCTATACTAGATTGTCAGTGCCGCACGGGAAAACCAATGTCGAGAGCAATTGAGAGAACAAAAATGAGAATTTAGAATAAAAGAAAGTTGGATTGCATTAATGAAAGCTATTACAGAAAAGTAAGGAGGTGTCGAGGGGGAGAGACACCAGTACAGAGAATTGTTGCTTGCTAGAAAGTTTTGATTGTTTGATCCCCCCTAATATTGCTTAAAAAAATAAACCAAAGATACACGTCTAGACTTGAAAAAGCTAGAGAAATATAATGTAAGTGCATGAAATAAAACTACTCTATATTTACAATGGAAATGACTTAGTTTCTATAAAGCAGGGAGAGGTCCCTTTGTCAGCAGCGGCATCTTTGGCATCAGGGTCTGCGTGCGCGGCGTTGTCTGCGCGCGCGGAGTTGTTGGAATATGCCTGCGGCTGGCCGCTGGCGAGGGATATTGGTGGGGTGACAGAGGCACCTGCGCGCATGTCACTTGGTGCGGCCAAGATGACGGGGCCGTCCGTGGCGCTAGGCGTTGGGAGGCTTGCTAGGACGCCACGGGGTGCGCCCAAGGGGTTATGGGGTATGGCTGGAAAGTCGCTCATGAAATTCTTCCCCACCTGAGTTGGCGACGTCCTTGGCGCCTTATTTGCAAAATAATCTTTAATGAGGCTCTTGTAGGCTTTGAGGTTTGTTCCCCTCTCCCAAATATTCTCTTCTGCATCACAGCCCTGCCATTTTACCAAGAATTTTTGGTGATCTTTCCTTGAGGCATGAATCACTCTGTCATCAAGGATAACTTCAGCACGCCTTTTTTCGGTTGAATTGGGACCCCGAATACTGGGTATTGTAAGTTGTCTCCTTAAAGGATCCTCCGTGTCTTCTCGAAAAGGTTCTAGGAGACTAACATTGAAGACAGGATGAATTTTCCACCAAGCTGGGGTATCCACCCGGTATGCAACTTTCTTAATGCGCCTCTCAATGGACAAAGGTCCAATATATTTTTGCAATAGGCGAGGGTCATGGACTCCCGCAAATAAGTACCGCTTTGGGATTTTGACCATCACTTTGTCTCCTACTTGATATTCAACAAAGCGACGATTTTGATCAACGTGCCTCTTCATCCGCTTTTGCGCTTTGACAAGATAGCTCCGCACTATCTCTAGATTCTGCTTCCTCTCTTTTGAGAAGCTAGTAGCTCGAGGAGACTTAGCCGTGTTTGGTGCATTCACAGCGTGTGGGAGTAGCGGTTGCTGTCCGGTAACAATTTCAAAAGCATTTTTGTTTGTACTAGAGCTCTTTTGTGAATTGAAACACAGTTGAGCAGCATCCAGAAGCTTCACCCAATTCTTCTGTGATCCGATTACAAAGTGGCAGAGATATTCCTCCAATATACCATTGAACCGCTCCGTCTGGCCATCAGATTGTGGATGAAAACGAGATGTGACTCAATTTTGACCCAAGGCACTTAAAAAGTTGGGTCCAAAAGTTGCTGGTGAAGTGTGAGTCGCGATCACTAACAATATCTTTGGGCAGACCCCAATATTTGACGACATGAGAAAAGAAGAGTCGACTTGTATCTTCTGCTGATATATATTGTGGGGCTGTAATAAAGGTGGCATACTTGGAAAACCGGTCTACCACAACCAAGATAGTTGTGAGATATCTGACCTTGGGCAATCCGGTGATGAAATCCAGAGAAACATTTTCCCAAGGTCTCTTTGGGACAGCTAGTGGTTCCAAGAGTCCCGCTTGCGTCAAGCGGTCTGACTTGTCCTTCTGGCATATATAAGTCTTCACACACTGAGCGACATCATCGGCCATTTGAGGCCAATAATAGGCACGACAAAGTAACGCCATGGTGCGTTCTTCACCAGGATGGCCAGCCCACAGAGTATCATGACATTCCGCAAGAAGAGTTCTCCACAGATCTCCTCCTTTCGAAACATAAAGTCGGTTCCCTTTGACTTTCAGAAAACCATCTTCCATGTAGAACTGGCGAGACTTGCCCTGTCCTACCAAATCAACCAAATACTGAGCAACGGGATCCTTTGTGAGTAGATCCTGTATCTGGTCCTTGATGGAAGTGGCTACTTCGCTCCCCCTTAGGGTGGCGAGTAGGCACACCGATGCTAGGTCCGCTCTCCGACTGAGTGCATTAGCAACATGATTGGTCTTTCCACTGTGGTACTCTAGGTTGAAGTGGAATTCAGCTAGGAGTTCCTGCCACCTGGCCTGTCGGCCATTCAGCTTTGGCTGGGTCATGAAATGGCTGACCGCTGTGTTGTCTGTCTTGACCACGAACGGGTTTCCTAGCAGAGAGTGCCTCCAAAGGCGCAAGCAATGGACGACAACCAATAATTCTTTCTCATGGGCGGCATAACGCCGCTCCGCATCCTTCAGCTTCCGACTCTCATATGCAACGGGGTGCCCTTCTTGCATCAAGACCCCACCAAGAGCGTAGTCAGATGCATCCGTTGTACCTCGAACGGCTTGGCCAAATCAGGGAGAACCAAGACGGGACTACTAGACATAGCCGCCTTTAATGCGTTGAAGGCCTCCACTCTCCTTGGTCCCTAATCCCAAGGTGTGACCTTCTTGAGGAGTTCTGTCAATGGCATGGCGATAAGGGAGTAGTTCTTCACAAACCACCGGTAGAAGTTGCATAGGCCAAGGAACGCCCTCAAGGCGTGGACATCTTTTGGCGGCGGCCAGTCTATGATGGCCTGAATCTTCTGTTGGTCCATATTGATGCGTCCTTCTTCAATGACATGTCCGAGGAAGTCAATTTTCTTCTGAGCAAAGGAGCATTTGGACAGCTTGGCATATAGCTCATGCTCCCACAAACGAGCTAGGACCTTCCGCAAATGCACTAGGTGTTCTTCCAATGTTTGGCTTCATACCACAATGTCATCAAAGTAGACCACCACAAATTCGTCAATGTACTCTCGGAAGACTTGGTTCATCAGGGTGCAAAATATGGCTGGAGCATTAGTCAAGCGGAACGGCATGACCAGGAAGTCGTACAACCCATATCTTGTTACATAGTTCGTCTTGTGCTCATCACCCTCTGCGATCCGAACTTGCCAATAACCTGTCTTTAGGTCTATCTTGGTGAACATCGTCGCACCACCCATTCTATCAAACAAGTCTTCCATCAAAAGAATAGGGTACTTGTTCTTTACTGTGATTTTGTTTAGAGCTCGATAATCCACACAGAGTCGCAGGCTGCCATCATGTTTCTTTTGGAATAGAACATGGGACCCATATGGGGACTTTGAGGGTACAATGATCCCTGTATCTAGCATTTCCGTCAATTGTCTCCGGAGCTCGGTGAGTTCGGGTTGTGACATTCTATAAGGCGCTCGGGCAGGTGGCTTCGTGCCCATCACCAACTCAATCTCATGGTCCAAAGTGCGTCTAGGCGGGAGCCACTTTGGCATGTCTTGTGGCATGACATCTTCAAACTCCAATAGTAACTCCTTCACAGGTTCAGGCATGGGACCCGCGGAGCATTCTATATCTTCAATGCAGAGGGTTTCCAGGAACGTAGGCTCATTCCTTTTGACCTCCTTCTTCAGCTGCAAGACCGAGATGTTCTCAACGGCCATCTTCTTGGGAAGGCACGGGATAATGCAGGGCTTGGCCCCATTGGCTCCCATCATCAGTAGCATGTATGCAAACGGTACATGCATGGTGTTGGTTTGCCATAGGAATTCCAGTCCAACAATCAGCTCAAAGTCATCTATGATCACCACTCGCAGGTTGAATTTTCCTTCGTAGGGGCCAAGTTTCACCGGTACCTCTTTGGCTATTCCACCCACTGGTTGGGGAGGTGAGTTAATAGCCTTGACAATGCCTTTACCTTTCCCCACAACTAGTCCAAGACGGCCCACCTGAGTCGAGGCCAATTAGTTGTGGGTAGCACCCGTGTCTATCATATACCGAATGGGCTTGCCATTCACCTTCATCTCGACGAACATTAAGGTCCTCTCTTTTTTAGGAGGAGTCTCTTCATCCACCTTCTTTTTCCCTTTCTTCATGACTGGACGTGGGCCCTTCTTCTTATGGATGCCAGCACTGGTCTCCGCTAATGCCTCAGAGATGGAACCTACAATTGCATTGAAGGCACCTATTGGTTCAGTCTGGTCCGCATCGTCTGAGTCGTCATCCATCCCATCATCATTAGCTTGATGGGCATTCATCTGTGCATATGGGCATTCATTGTTCCAATGTGGTCCGACGTAATGACGGCAGCCTGAAGGAGGCTTTCTCCCCTAGTCATTGTTGTTTGAAGCCGCACTGTTTCTGCTTGAGGAATGAGCTCTAGATTTGTTTGAGTTCCGATCTCCCCCACTTTTGCTATGACTACCATTGCTAGGATGGCCCCCTTTGAAACCTGCTCAGGCAGGCGGCTGAGGCCTGTCCTTTCGAGATTCCATTTGATAGTCCCCAAGGCATTTAGCTGCTTGGATTGCCTTAAGAAGGGTATCTACCCTTTGTCTCTGCAGCTCCACGCGGGCGTAAGGTTTCAACCCTTCCATGAAGGTGAAGAGTTTGTCCTTGTCTTCCATGGTTCATATGCTTAGCATGAGTGCAGAGAATTCTCGCATGTAGCCCCGCACTGATTTTGTCTGGCGGAGCTCCCATAGTTTTCTCCTGGCATTGTATTCAACATTCTCGGGGAAGAACTGCAGGCGTATGGCTGCCTTCAGTTCTGCCCATGTCTCGAGAGCATCTTCACCGGCTTTGATGGCTTCATACTTCACCCACCACCAGAGTTTAGCATCACCCTGAAGATACATGGCAGCAGTTTCTACCTTCTTAGCTTCTTCCAGATCCCCAACAACATCAAAATACTGTTCGACATCAAAGATGAAGTTTTCCATTGCCTTGGCATTCCTAGCTCCACTGTATTGCTTTGGCTCAGGAATTTTCAATTTCTTTATCGCGGAACTGGAATTCACAGCACCTCCGACTTGGTTTCCACCTCCTCGGAGTAGGCCCTGTAAAGCAGCATTGACAACATTGAGCTAGTCTGTCAATTTGTCAATAGTTTATTGCATGGCAGTCACCTAATCTGCTTCTTGTGCCCTGTGGTCTAAATCCTTGGTGCGCTCCTGTTGGAGCCCCTCGAATTTCTCAAAAATTTCGGCTGCCTCTGTGGCTGCCGTCTGCCGATCTCCCTCGGAGTCGCGACTAATGTTTTCAACCTCAACTTCGACCTGAAGCACCCTGCAGTCCAGGTCGTCCAACCTTTGCAGTAGGCTGGTTCTTAGTTCAGGCACCGTATCCACAATAGGTCGCAATACCTCAACCGTCCCTTCGAGAGCCGCAATGCGGTCCCCATGATTCACCATGGTCAGAAATGGTGGTAATGTCAATACGTTCCCTCGTCCGATGTTGAGCCTAGGCTCTGATACCAACTATTACGCAGTGCCTTCCTGAGATTCCTTGGAAGAGCAACGTAAGGCTAAGCAACTGATGTCAGTGCAGTTGCTGTCCGCCAACTGAGGTCCCCTCCATGCGCTAGACTAGATTGTCAGTGCCGCACGGGAAAACCAATGTCGAGAGCAATTGAGAGAACATAAATGAGAATTTAGAATGAAAGAAATCTAGATTGCATTAATGAAAGCTATTACAGAAAAGCAAGGCGGTGTGGAGGGGGAGAGACACCAGTACCGAGAATTGTTGCTTGCTAGAAAGTTTTGATTGCTTGATCCCCCTAATAATGCTTAAAAAAATAAACCAAAGCTACACGTCTAGTCTTGAAAAAGCCGGAGAAACATTATGTAAGTGCATGAAATAAAACTAGTCTATATTTACAATGGAAAGGACTTAGTTTCTATAAAGCAGGGAGAGGTCCCTTTGTCAGCAGCAGTGTCTATGGCATCAGGGTCTGCGCGCGCGGCATTGTTGGAATCTGCCTGTGGCTGGGCACTGGCAAGGGATATCGGTGGGGGCAACAGAGGCACCTGTGCGCTTTTCACTTGGCGCGGCCAAGACCACGGGGCCGTCCGTGGCGCTAGGCATTGGGAGGCTTGCTAGGACGCCACGGGGCGCGCCCAAGGGGTCATGGGGCATGGATGGAAAGTCGCTCATGACATAACACATGTTGATTTGACATGAATTGGTATATGATAAAAAATTTAGGTCATATTTTAAATTCTTAAAAAATTCTTAAAATGATAATTTTCCAAATTTGGTCGCAATTTTTGTAGATTGTGCTTTTAACGATCTCCGATTGATATAAAATTTGGTCGATTTATCAGAAACAGTCCGGTGAACAATAATCACTGATATGCAGTGTAAAATGTTAATTTTTGTATTTTAAGACTGTTTAACTGGGGTATTAAGCATTTTTTTAAATTATGAAACTTAATCCTCAAAGAAATGTTCGTGGTTGTGATAAAATGGTGATAGGAATTAACCCCTATGGTCTCCATTTTTTATTTATAGTGAGATAGTAAATTTGTGCGTTGACATTAGGTTTTCCTCCATATTGGACAAATTTATTATGAACTCACCGGATATAGTTACTAGTTATTGATAACCCGTATTAGCTTTCTATCTGAGTTTAAGGGTTGAATCATTTTTGTAACCAAAATACAATCATGATGAAATGGTGATAGAATTATATTTCTATGATCTTTCACTATTAATTTCAAGTGAGTAATAAATTTACGCGGTGACTTTAGGTCTTCCTCCATATCGGATAAATTTACTGTAAGCTCGCTAGGTGAAATACTAGTAATTGATATCATGTACTTACTCTCTGCCTGAGTATACATGTTGGATCAATGGAACTAGAGCTATTACAAATAATGTTCACTTGACTTAAATTAACAGTGTACTCTACATCTGAGTTGGGTCTGTTTTAATTATTGAAGTGAATAATCTGGCATTGCATATGTATGTTGCATGAGTAGTTCTTTTCCCATCGAAATTGCTATTCAAGATGCATGACATATATGTGTAGTGTGTTTAAAATTTTTGTATTAAAAAGTTCTATACCATTGACTAAAAATAATAGTATACTCTCCATCTGAGTTGGTTCTATTTATTTTTGGATTGTATAATTCTTGCATTATATAATATACTTTGCATGAATGATTCTTTTCCCATCGAAATTTATTATTCCAGATGCATGTATGTATATAAATATTGAATGCAGTCTGAATTTTACTATTCAGTGTTTTGACTTATTATGATCTATTTAATGTTTTTATCTCAACTCCACAATGATTTTATGCAATTTGTCGTATTACTTGTTAAAATTTTCTTTTAGTGATAAGGCATTAATTTTAAGGATGCAATATATGTACTTTTGTTAGAAGGAATTTAATTCCGGTTTCTGGGCAAAATAAGAGATGGATATTTGTTTTATTTTTCGAATAACTCTTGAGTAATTGAGCTTAATAAACATTTTATCTCTTGTGGTACATGAATGCATGACCTTGTTATTGTATATTGATGTCTCCCCTGAACAGAACAATATTAGTCTACCTCATAAGAGAATATGTTCTTCAAAATTGAGTAAAACTTATCTGTGCACTTTTGTCTAAGTCATATTAATCTGGATAGGATTTCAAGTTGGTCAAGGATGGACCTTAAGGTTCATTAAAAGTAGAGGCACTACCAACTTGTGGATCCTGTTTGTAATGAAATTTGACTAAAAGATGTTTCCCTTTAAAAGGAAATAAAACTAGTGATAAGCTAGAATGAATCCTTTCTGATTTGTATGGTTAAATGAACATACTCGTAAGAGATAGATTTTGAGTATTTTGTGAGGTTCATAAATGATTACTCAAAATATTAATATATTTATTTGATGCACTGTAAGTCTTAATGAATTAAGTAATTCAAGGTTTTTAAGACTTGAAATGGAGAAGCACCAAAGAAATATATTAAGTTACTACAATTTGATTGTAGTGGCGAGCACATCTCTAAAGAGTTCTTTAGTTACATATCAAAATAAGGGATTACATCTCAATTGACTACACCGTAAACTCCATAATAGAGTGGTGTAGTAGAAAGAAGAAATAAGTCTCTTTTGGATATGGATAGACTAATGACGTGTTATTCAGATTTGCCTTATTTGTTTTTGGAATATTTTCTGAAAACTGCAAATTACATTCTGAATTTAGTTCCTTCTAAGTTAGTACCTGGGACATCTATAGAATTGTGGACTTAATGTAAACTCGGTCTGTGGCATGTTCAGATATATGAGCATATGTGCTGAAAGGGAAAGCAGATATGTAAGTTGGAACTAAGAATGGATAGGTGCATGTTTATCAAATATCCAAGAAAACGAATGGAGCTTTATTTTATTGTCCTAAAGAAAATAAGGCAATTGTTAAAACAAATGCATTTTTCTAGATAAGGACTGTTTAATAAAAAATATTCCTAGAAGTAAACTATTTTTACAGGAACTGGGCAAATAAATAACTAGATATTCAAGAACATCAAAACCCACACATCAGAATTGACTTTCCATTGCATTTAAGTAGTGGGAGAACTGTGACGACCCGACCCGTCATCTCAGATATTACCGCCCCTTTTTCCCCATTTTTAGCTTCCTTATGCCTCATTATTCGTATCTTGTGTAATCAGGTTGATTTGCAATGGTTTTGATAAGAAATAAGACACTTAGTCTCTTTAAGAAGGCTTAAGTTGGAAAAGTCAATCGGATGTTGATTTATGAGTTAGAGGGCTCGGATGTGAATTTCGATAGTTCGGTTAGCTCCGGGAGGTAATTTGTGACTTGGGAGTGCAATCGGAATTGAATTTGGAGGTCCGGAGTAGAATTAGGCTTGAATTGGCGAAGTTGGAATTTCGGAAAATTCCGGTTGATAGGTGAGATTTTGATCCGAGGGTCGGAATTGAATTCTGAGAGTTGCTGTAGCTTCGTTGGGTGATTTTGGATATGTGTGCAAATTTTCAGGTCATTCGGACATCGTTTGGTCGGGTTTTGATCGAAAGTGCATTTCGGAAGTTCTTGAAGAACTTAGGTTTTGATTTGGGGAAATTTGAGGACTTTGATGTTAACGATGGTGATTTGATGATTCGAGCAAGTTTGAATAAAGTAATAGAGCATATTTGTGCTTTTGGTTGAGGTCCCGGGGGCCTCGGGGTGATTTCGGGTGGTTAAACGGTGAATTTGGAGTTTGTTGCATGGAAGAGGTTTGCTGGTTCTGTTGTTTCCGCATCTGCGAAAAAGAAGCCGCATAGGCGGTTCCGCAGATGCGACGTTTGGGTCGCAGGTGCGGTCTAGGAGGCCTTGCCGTGGACTGCAGGTGCGGAAGGAAATCTGCATAAGCGGTGACCGCATGAGCGGTTATGGACCGCAGAAGCGGTCCCTGGTGAGTTAAGTTAGACCGCAAAAGTGGTCGTTTGATCGCAAAAGCAAGAGCCGCAGGTGGGGTAATCCGACCGCAGAAGCGAAAATCGTTGTTGGTAGGAGGGTTTTATATTATATTTCATCCGCGAGGGTTATGCATTTTTCCTCCATTTTTGAACGTCCTTGGGAGCTTTTGGACGGGAATTTTAGAGGGATTCAAGAGGAATCGACTTGAGGTAAGAATCTTGGTCTTAAAACATGATTATGTTATGAAATTGGTCTAGAAATTCATGGAAATTAAGCCTAAGGTTGATGAATTAGGGCTTGAGTTTTTGATATTCCAAATTGGGATTTTTGTAGGTCATTTGAGCTCGGATTTGGGAGTAGATGAGGAATTCGGTAATGTGAGTTTTGTAATTTTTCGAGAAGCGGGCCGGGGGCTCGGGTTTTGTTAGTTTCAGAATTTTTGCTATATTTCTATTGTTTTCGATTTGGTATTGTTCCCTTGGCATATTGTAATGTATTTGCTCTGATTTTGGTTAGATTCGACGCGCATGGAGGCAAATTTGAGGGGCAAAGGCGTCGTGAGCGAAATATTTCACCGATTCGAGGTGAGTAATACTTGTAAATGATATCCTGAGGGTTTGAAACCCCGGAATTGCACATCATAGTGTTGTATTGAGGTGACTTGCACGCCGGATATGAGAGTGGGGTAGAGCACCATTGGGGATTGTGACTTGGTCCGTCTCGGTTGTTGGTTTTACTGCGTATTTGACTGAAACTACTTGTTATCATCATAATTTGGGCTGATTGCCATGTTTGGGCTTCGTGCCAACTATGTGAATCCTTCGGGGATTGAGATTACCGTTTTTGTATATCTTGCATGTCATTTGGTTTCAGTCCAAGATTTTAAGTACTGTTTTGTAAACTCAGCCGTATTTCTATGTTTTGAAAACTCAAATGATATTTTAAATGCTATTTCGGACTGAGAACTACTGTTTTATAAATGCCTAAGGGGCTTATGATGTTTTCCGGATTGATTATGGGTGGCTCGGGCTGCACGCCGAAGCAGTGACTTGAAACAGTGGTAACAATGACACTGTGTGATGTGACTCAAAACATTATGGGTGGCTCGGGCTGCGCGCCGTAGAAGTATTATATTGATTATGGGTGGCTCGGGCTGCACACCGCAGTAGTGTTATACTGATTATGGGTGGCTCGGGCTGCGCGCTGCAGTGGTGTTACATTGATATTGAGGCCGAGTGCCTGGAGGATTATACTGATATTGATATGAGGCTGAGAGCCTAGATTTGATGCCACGAGATGGCTTTTTATTGTGCTTATGCTGTAGGAGTCTCTCTGGAGTCTGTACACACCCCGGTGTGCGTCGTCGATGTTAAATAAATATGGGTGGCTTGGGCTGCGCGCCGCGGTGGGTAATGGAATGTACCATCATATGCATTGCATTGCATTCATGCATTTGTTCATTTTGGTTGTCTGTGGTATTCCAGGAGATATTTATCTGCTTTTGCCGGTGCTATCTGATCATTGAGTGTTGGGGCCCGAGTGGCCGACCAGGAACGAGGGTATTGCCCGAGGGGTGGATTTTTGTGCATAGTGTCACAAATTGTTTTGAAAGTATTTTTGGCAACTGTTGAAAAGATCATTTTCAAAAGAGGTTTTAACTGAGCCCAGATGTTTTCCAAAGGATTTCACGGTTTTAGTGTTTTCTAAAAAGGGTTGTACTGGTCTATATAGCATGATGGAGTGCCTTACGTGATTTCTTACTTTCAACTATTATTATTTTTATTACTCATTGAGTTGGAGCACTCACTTTACTCCCTGCACCTCGCGTGCAGATGCAGGTACTTGACCACCCGGTAGCAGGTTTTGAGCTGATTGAAGATTTGTTATCATAGCTGAGCCAAGTGACCGCTAGCGTCCGCGGCACCAGATCTTCTCCCTTATTTTATATTGTTCATGTTACTTTCAGACTTTGTTCCTATTTCTGGACTTGTAGTACTTTAGTGAACTCTGTAGTAGCTCATGACTAGTAACACCCCGATGTCGGGCTGTGACGGGATGGTTCCCTGTTGTTATCGTTGTGTTCCGTGCTTCTTATTATGCTAATCATGTTTTAGATTTATAAATGTTAAATAACTATTAAAAGGAAGCGTTTGTTTTGTTGGCTGGCCTTGTCTTCACGAGAGGCGCCATCACGATCGGGTTTGAGATTTGGGTCGTGACAAGTTGGTATCAGAGCCTAGGTTACTAGTTCTTACGAGTCATGAGCAGATTTAGTAGAGTCTCGCGGATCGGTACAGAGATGTCTGTATTTATCCTCGAGAGGCTGCAAAACCTTTAGGAAAACTTCACTTTCTTGGAATTCTTATCGTGCGTACTTGATTCAGCTTGAGATATAACTCTTGAAATTCCTTCCAACCGTCTGTATGCGCACGTGAGCGCTCAGTAGTATATGTGCCTTGATGGCTTGTGATTCCCCGATCGAGGGGCGAGATTTAATCTCCATGAGTTTGATGTTGGGCCAGTCTGGAGGACTTGAGGCCGGGCCTTTGCTTATGGCTTGAGCACCAAGGTGCTGATTTTGTGAGCTGGTGTTATGAACTTATATGTTCAGTATTGTCCCTAATTGTGGGAATGGCGGTTGGATAGCTACGTAATGAGTTTGTTGGTACTGTGTAATATTTCTATATGACTTGGTAATGACGAAAAAGTTTGCAGGATAGTAGATGGACTGTTAAGTGATTCGATTCCTATTGTGGCTTGATGTGTAGTTCGAATTGTGGGCACGTGAAGAATATTTTCGTATCTCCTAGTTGAGAAGTGAAGCACATTACGTGTGGCGATATGAGTTCAGACTCAGGAAGACTACATGGCTTTGTTATGTGTATGATGGTGGAAGGTTTGCTGAAATACTAAATCGAGGCGAAGCAGGTGGGTTATCTCCTGCGGAGTGTTCTTAAGGGGTACGATTCTTATGTATATTGTTAGAAGATCTCATGT
>MU678489.1:37137-47827 GCA_026770625.1 Nicotiana glauca
CTCTGATTTTGGTTAGATTCGACGCGCGTGGAGGCCAATTTGAGGGGCAAAGGCATCGCGAGCGAGGTATTTTACCGGTTCGAGGTGAATAATACTTGTAAATGATATCCTGAGGGTTTTGAAACCCCGGAATTGCACATCATAGTGCTGTATTGAGGTGACTTGCATGCCGGTTATGAGCGTGGAGTAGAGCACTATTGGGGATTGTGACTTGGTTCGTCCCGGTTGTTGATTTTACTGCGTATTTGACTGAAACTACTTGTTATCATCATAATTTAGGCCGATTGCCATGTTTGGGCTTCGTGCCAACTATGTGAATCCTTCGGGGATTGAGATTACCGTTTTTGTATCTCTTGCATGTCATTTGGTTTCAGTCCAAAATTTTAAATACTGTTTTGTAAACTCGGCCGTATTTCTAAGTTTTGAAAACTCAAATGATATTTTAAATGTTATTTCGGGCTGAGAACTACTGTTTTATAAATGCCCAAGGGGCTTATGATGTTTTCTGGACTGATTGTTGGTGGCTCGGGCTGCACGCCGAAGCGGTGACTTGAAACAGTAGTAACAATGACACTGTGTGATGTGACTCGACACATTATGGGTGGCTCGGACTGCGCACCGCAGCAGTATTATATTGATTATGGGTGGCTCGGGCTGCACGCCGCAGCGGTGTTATACTGATTATGGGTGGCTCGGGCTGCGCGTCGCAGCGGTGTTACATTGATATTGAGGCCGAGTGCCTGGAGGATTATACTGATATTGATATGAGGCTGAGAGCCTAGATTTGATACCACGAGATGGCTTTTTATTGCGCTTGGACTGTAGGAGCCCCTTCGGAGTCTGTACACACCCCAGTGAGCGTCGTCGATGTTAAATAAATATGGGTGGCTTGGGCTGCGCGCCGCGGTGGGTAATGGAATGTACCATCATATGCATTGCATTGCATTCACGCATTTGTTCATTTTTGTTGTCTGTGGTATTCCTGGAGATATTTATCTGCTTTTGCTGGTGCTATCTGATCATTAAGTGTTGGGGCCCGAGTGGCCGACCAGGAACGAGGGTATTGCCCGAGGGGCGGATTTCTGTGCATAGTGTCACAAATTATTTTGAAAGTATTTTTGGCAACTATTGAAAAGATCATTTTTAAAAGAGGTTTTAACTGAGCCCAGATGTTTTCCAAAGGATTTCACGATTTTACTCTTTTCTAAAAAGGGTTGTACTGGTCTATATAGCATGATGGAGTGCCTTACATGATTTCTTGCTTTCAACTATTATTTATTTTTATTACTCATTGAGTTGGAGTACTCACTTTACTCCCTGCACCTCGCGTGCAGATGCAGGTACTTGGACCACCCGGTAGCGGGTTTTGAGCTGATTGAAGATTTGTTATCATAGCTGAGCCAGGTGACCGCTAGCGTCCGCGACACCAGATCTTCTCTCTTATTTTATGTTGTTCATGTTACTTTCAGACTTTGTTCCTATTTCTGGACTTGTAGTACTTTAATGAACTCTGTAGTAGCTCATGACTAGTGACACCCCGATGTCGGGCTGTGACGGAATGGTTCCCTGTTGTTATTGTTGTGTTCCGCGCTTCTTATTATGCTAATCATGTTTTAGATTTATAAATGTTAAATAACTGTTAAAAGAAAGCGTTTGTTTTGTTGGCTGGCCTTGTCTTTACGAAAGGCGCCATCACGACCGGGTTTGAGATTTGGGTCGTTACAAGAACGTTAATAGACATGATATGCCTTTATCAAGTGGGAGTAATGTTTGAACATTGAACATTATAGTAAGAAGTCACTAATATTTAAATGTCGTGAGGTAACGAAGGTAATAAAGTAGTACTTCGTCGTAGTGGGAGAAAGCTAAAGAAAATCATAGTTCGATATACATTCTTGGGATAGTTTCGGTAACAGGATCCCTAAAGAGTTTAATACCAAACTAGATAGTTACGATAAAGCACTACTGGACAAATATTGCATCAGATATAACTTGGAAAGATTCTTTAACAAAACCTTATTTGATGCATGGTTATGAGTATAAGTGGGAGATTGTTGGGGCATATACTATTAACCATGCATTTGGATATAGTATATTCTAATAATTATCATGGTTAAAAGTCTAAGTGGGAGATTGTTGGGATATATACTATTAACCATGGGTTTGGTTTAGATATAGTATTTATTATGAAACAATTGTTTATTCAGTTTTAATAAAGTTTTAAATAGATCATATATTAGTCTGTGTCCTTTGCTTATATAGTAGATGATTTAGTGTATAGAGTTTAGCTTATACACGGAAGATTAAATCATCGGTTCTTATAAGTATAAAGTTTAAGTTCACAATCTAATGATGGAATTGGACAACCCATCAGGAATGATTGTAGCACAAGATTAAATATAGTTTATCTTGATTATGGGAATGGTTTAATTCCAACTTCTTGTGCTAGTACATTTTGTATGTATTGAACGGACCAAGTAGAGATAAGTATTTTATACTGACTTAATAAAATAAACTCTCTAGCCATTTAAATGTACTTATACTCTTAATCTTGATATAATTGTGTACATTATTATTATTTTAATTTATTAAAATGCGAGATTCTTTCGTGGGTCAATATGCCCGGTAAATTAGATAATAATAATGTACATTGGCGAAGTAATAGTTAGTTGATGGAATCCATGTCTCGGTTTAGAGATTGATGATACACCTTTATGAAAGCTTATAAGTTTTCACGTGTAAACCTGGCCGGTGAATTTTGTATCCGACACATGAAATAAGTTAAGCGAAAGTCTAAGGGAAATAATCAATAAATTAAATCGTCAGCAATTTAATTTAATTCATTACTATCTGAATCTTAACATGAGGAGTTAAATAAGATTTAATGGATGGATTTCGAAATTGAATAAGGAGTGCAATTATAAATTTTTAGTGGAATAATTCGTAATTAATTATTGTGGATATTAATTTCGAAAATTACAAATTAATTCCATAATTGGAAGCCTTGTTAATTAAATTCTGTGGTCCCTACTGTGCCTAAATAATAGGAAATAAAGAAATCCTTTTTCTGGTGGAAAAGAAAATCTAACAGGTTTTGAAAAAGGGTCTTAACCCTTAAAACTTGTGCTATAAATACATAAGATTTTTCACCTAGTGGGAGAAGAACATGGTGGCTGAAATTTTCAGCCAAGTTTTCCTAAAAATATCGCCCACACGAAATTGCTATTTTCGGGTATTATTTGGGTAACACAGTAGAAGACCGTGGAACGTTCGAGGATCACGATTGTGCGGTTGATGGAGATTCCATTGAGAAGTTATGGAACTAAAGGCTCACGTGGTAGAAGAGATATGTTCACGCTTTAAGAGGTAACCCGTGAAATCCCGTTTATGCTAGTTGGCTAAATTACATGTGATTTTGATACTAAAATTGCTTCCGCTGATTATTATAGTCCATCAGTTGTTATCCATTGTATTGTTATATTTTAGAGTTAAGTTGTCAGTTAACTAAACAAACTTCTAACTGTTTGATATAGGCTAATAATCAACTCTCATGTTCATATACCTCAGGATTTGACTATAAAATCTTCTTTCGAGTACTAAACATCGAACTGGAACTCAATGCCCAGTGCAGTGATAGTATATACAACAAATTCATATAAAATCCAGGATTCAAATGCAGAGGCGGCTCAATGGTATTGGACGCCTAAAGCCAAGACGTAATAAGAGACCTTAAACTTGTTTGATAATTTTAGATATTTTTGTTGAAGTTTATTCTTTTTATATTTTGATATTCAATTTCATCTTAACGATATAACCAACCCCTTTAATCTTTGTTGAAACATTACTAATCTTTGATGATTTTATTAAGTTTAATTTTAAATTTTTTTTTTCATATGACCGTCAACATAACTCACGTGTTGCCTTCCAAAGTAACAATCACAGAGGAATTTATATTTACAACGATGATAAATATTTTACGATCTAATTAGCTTGAAGCGTACCTATATATTCTTGAAAGAAAATATCTACACTTGAAGCATACCTATAGAGTCAAAGCGGCCGCATTTAGGAATATCAAATGAAATAGGTGCATATACATGCAACAAATTGGGATCGAATAAGCGTGCAGTAATAGCTCAGTCTGATCACAACTGATTTAGTAATAACAGCCATACCTTTAATATCGTCAACCGTGAATAGGAGTGGCAAACGGGCAGGTCGGATCGGATATAATTCGGGTCGAAAATAGGTAATAAAAAGACGGATCAATTATTCGACCCGACCCATATTTAATACGGATAAAAAATGAGTTAACCGGCGGATAATATGAGTTACCCATATTATCCATAACTTCTTGTATATGATCACTTTTGGGAGAATTTTTAGTCTCCCAAAAGGAACTCCCAATTTGAGGCTTTACAAATGTAAAGTTAGACCTATTGGTTATCCATTAGGTTACTCATTGGTTATCCATTTTCTAAATGAATAATATGGTTCTTATCCATATTTGACCCGTTTTTAAAAAGTTCATTATCCAACCAATTTTTTAATGGATAATATGGATGGTTAACTGTTTTCTTTGAACCATTTTGCCACCCCTATCCGTGACTAATGATGGGTGCAATAACACTGCAGCTTGAATGTAGTCATGAGACTTAGCTAGGTCAGTAACCACCTTTCATGTTAAGAAAACTAGTATTCGTACCCGCACAATGCGTGGGAAATTATAAAATTAAAAAATAATAAGAAATATTACTTGAAATGATAATGAAAAGTGATAAAAAATAATATGTTATTAGTTAATGAAAGTAACAACCTCTACTTCTTAAACCGTATTTGGAACAAAAAAAAAATAGTCACAATCTTTAAGACTCTACAATATATGTAAATCATTGTCTCTGTTCAATTAGCTTGAATTTATTACATAAAATAAAATAAAATAATGAGCTTTACGAACAAAGCATTCTCGTGGAACTCCATCTTTCTCTAGAATATAAATCTAAGCAAATGCAAACTGAACTCACTTTTCACAACATATTCCACGAAATTGTTTGCTTTATCTGGTTAGAAACTTTATCTGACAAATGAATTCATGTAGTGATCAAAGATCGAACATCAAAGATTAAATTTTGGATAAACTTGTATGATTTCTGTCTTCCACAACCAAAGTTGTTGTTTATCGATGTATGACTTTACACTTTCTGAATTGTTAACTCGATGCTCAAAACTTAACAAATATTACAACAGTGATGAAGACATAATTTGGCAAAGAAATACGAGCAATGTTGCATTCACATATGTAAGATCATGCCTAAACTAACTGAAAGGGTTGTGTTTCTTTGCATTTAGAGTTGTGTAAATTATAATTTTTAATTCATATAGTTTAATCATTCCTAATACTTTATGAGTTTTAATGAGAATATTCTATTTTTAAAAATAACCCCATCTGCTAAGAATAAAGGCTAAACTGATATGAAGAATTCTAGAAAAAAAAAATCTTCCTTTCACTATTTAAATCGAGGAAACAAACAAAAACTTAAGAATTTTTTTTTTTGTGTTTTAAAGATTTTAAAGAAGGGAAAAGTTTTATGTATTACGTTGATAAAAACAAAGTATGTATGTGTGTGTATATATATATATATATGCTAAACTGATATGAAGAATTCTAGAAAAAAAAAATCTTCCTTTCACTAATTAAATCGAGGAAACAAAAAAAAACTTAAGAAATTCTTTCTTGTGTTTTAAAGATTTTAAAGAAGAGAAAAGTTTTATGTATTACGTTGATAAAAACAAAGTGTGTGTGTGTGTATATATATATATATATATATATATATATATATATATATATATATATATATATATATATATATATATATATATATATATATATATATATATATATATATATATATATATATATATATATATATATATATATATATATATATATATATATATATATATATATATATATATATATATATATATATATATATATATATATATATATATATATATATATATATATATATATATATATATATATATATATATATATATATATATATATATATATATATATATATATATATATATATATATATATATATATATATATATATATATATATATATATATATATATATATATATATATATATATATATATATATATATATATATATATATATATATATATATATATATATATATATATATATATATATATATATATATATATATATATATATATATATATATATATATATATATATATATATATATATATATATATATATATATATATATATATATATATATATATATATATATATATATATATATATATATATATATATATATATATATATATATATATATATATATATATATATATATATATATATATATATATATATATATATATATATATATATATATATATATATATATATATATATATATATATATATATATATATATATATATATATATATATATATATATATATATATATATATACACTTTATTTTTATCAGCATTCACACATGAAAGGAAAAAGTCAAAAACATAAGGGAGTACATCACCTGAGATGCATAATTGCAAAATGATGATCAGATGCTTAGCAATTTACTCATCGAACAACGAAAAATCACAAAGAGCGATTTTGGATGCAATTTTTCCCGGCAAATTTTTCGGTGAAAGAAAAAAGGGAACTATACGTTTTTCTAATCCAATATATGCAAGAGGAGAAATTCAATTAGTTTTTAAAAAGGAAGGAGAGTGGAGGAAGTGGGAGTAGTTGGTGGTTTTTATTGGTAGTTTCTATTGCTTGAATTTTAAAAAAAAAAAGTGTAATTCAGTTAGCTTTTAAAAGGAAGGGGAGTGGAGGAAGTGGGAGCAGTTGGTGGCTTTTATTGGTAGTTTCTATTGCTTGAATTTTGAAAAAAAAAAGGTGTCTTTCACATATATTTTTAAATAAATTTGAATTGAATTTTGAAACTCCAAGAAAGTTGGAGGATTATCCAAATTTTTTACATATGTCAATTTAATGTTATGCCACTTGTCATCATAATAATTCTTTACCTTTGTTATTCTATATAGATAGACTAGAGATTAGAATCACAACAATATTAACCCTAAAATCATAGAGTTCAAAATCTTACCAGCCCAGCAAAATCCTGCAGCTCCAATTGTACATATACCTTTTTCTTTTAAAACAACAACAACCTTTTTTGCATCTTCAAATCCTTTATGCTAACAAGAACTAACAAATAAGAAAATGAACAACAAGGTGGTCTGCTGTTAAGAATGTCACACGATATTCCCGATAATGATCAACTTAATGAATGGAGAAATACGAATGGCATGCAGAAGGGGAGTCAAGATTTTAGATTTTAATTTTACTGGTTTCTAAGTTAATAATTTATATGTGTTCAATGAATTCTTAAGACCAATATAAGTTTAGACCAAAGCTAATAGGTTTAGCCAAACCATAACCTAATCTCTAGATCCACCCCTGGTGGCATTGACTCCTTTGACTCTGTAGAGATAAATCTATGGCCGTGTTATTAAAAAGATGAAGATTAAGTTCCACAAATTATGAACACATACTGTTCCATGTAATTGTAACCAGATTGGTAAAGGATTCTCCGTATTTTCAGAATCATAAGGATCGCCATAAAAAAAATTAGGAACCACCACATAGTATCCTGCAGCCGCAACTTTGTCAGCGAGGGTCCTACATATACAACAGCAGTTGAATTTTGGTATTAGCCCAAGATAAAATAGGAACTTCCTTAATTAATTAATTACTAAGCAAATTAACACAAAGAATGGTGACCCTGACTTCTTCCCTTTAAATGTAACCAGAAGATACACGGATAACAAACACATCACGAGATGCAGTGCGTACCTTAGATTTGGTGCTTCATAACCTGCAAGGAATAATTAACACCATAAGTGAATGTCTTCCCAAGAAAGAAAAAAAATAAAAATAGAATGAGATAATCCTTTTACCATAGTAGGAGTTATGAAAGAATCCGTAGGAATGACAGCTGGACAAGTTAGTAGAGGCAGTCATTCAGCTGTCACTAGTTAGTTAGATTGGTTGAGGTAGTTAACAATAATTAGCTGAGGGATTAAGTTAGTACAAGTATCTGATTTTCTTTTTGTACAAAAATATACAGACACTTCTTCTCTCCATTTTCTCTGATTTTCACTTTCTCTATTACTACTTCAATTCACTTATAGTAACCTCCATTAATGGAGATTGAGCTGTGATTGAATTTAGATCAACTCAGATGGTATCAGAGCAATCGATACTGGTTACTTCTTAGCTGAATAATTCTGTATTTGTGTGGTTCGAATTCTTGCTCAAAGCCTAGAGATGGCGGAAGAGAAAATTGATCGCACTCATCCTTTATTTCTGCATCCTTCTGATACACCGAGCTCGGTTTTGATTCCAATTCAACTCACCGGATCTGAAAACTATGGATTATGGCAAAGGACGATGTGAATAGCTCTTCAAGCTAAGCGAAAACTAGGTTTTGTAATTGGTAAGTGTAAGAAGGAGACCTTTAAGAAGGAATTACATGAGGAATGGGAGACATGCAATGCGATTGTGCTCTCACGGATTATGAACATTGTATCAACAAACCTAGTTAGTGGAATAGCATATGCATCGGATGCACACCTAGTTTGGGAAAACTTGAAGGAGAGATTTGATAAGGTGAATCGAGTTCAAATTTTTCAATTGCACAGAGAAATTGCAACCATTTCGTAGGGACCTGATTTTGTGGACTCATATTTCACTAGACTGAAGGAGATGTGGTCGGAGTATGATGCCCTAGTTCCCACACCTTGATGTGATAGTGCTAAATCTAAAGATTACATTGAGCACCTTCATCGTCAAAGGCTGCTTCAATTTCTCAGTGGTTTGAATGAGACTTATGAACAAGTAAGGAGACAGATTTTGATGAAAACTTTTGAGCCAACCTTGAATGAAGCTTATGCGTTGATAATTGAGGATGAAAGCCAAAGGTCTAGTCCATACCCAGCCTTGGAAGTCAGAAGAGATCCTATTGCTATGCAGGATGGACGAGGCCAAGGTTACAAAGTAAAAAAGCCATTCATGAAGTGTGACTATTGTAAGATGACTGGTCATTTGAAGGAAAATTGCTACAAGTTGATAGGATATCCTGCAGATTTCAATGCTAAAAGGAAGGTTGTAGCCAATTATGCAGCTGGTAATGCTGAGCATGAGGAACATCCACATGTAGCTGGTGGAAAAGCACACAGTGATGATTCTGCATGAGGCCATTTCTTTACCGAGAGTCAATACAAACAGATTTTGGATATGTTGAATAAGGATACCACAGTTCCACAAGTCAACATGGTAGGTATTGCTACTGCATTAATGACTGAAAATCCTTGTAGAGAATGGATAGTTGATTCAGGTGCAACTCATCACATAACAGCTTCCCTAGACATATTGCTGTCACGACCCGAATTTTCCACCATCGGGATCGTGATGGCGCCTACTCGTGGTAGCTAGGAAAGCCAATTTACTCATCGTTTTCAATAAACAACCATGCTGTTGTCAATTTAATAGCATGAATAATAAGAACAATAACTGTGAAAGTCTAATTTTATAAGTCTGAAATAAATATGAACTGCTCAACAATATTCTCTACCCAAGATTTGGTCTCACAAGCTCACGAACCATAAAGAATAAGCTACATATAATGGTCTGAAAGAAATATAACAACCGTCTGTCTCGAAACAATGAGACTACAGTATAAATGAAAAGCATAAGAAGAGACGACGGGCCTGCGGACGCCTGTAAGCTACCTCAGTCTCGTAGTAATAAGACCCTGCTATCGAACTACTGCTACTGCTGCTGCTCAAAACCTGGACCTGTGCAAAAACGCACAGAAGTGTAGTATCAGCACAACCGACCCCATGTGCTGGTAAGTGCCTGGCCTATCCCGGCGAAGTAGTGACAAGGCTAGGACCAGACACTCACATAAACCTGTGCAGTGCTATATACATATGTACTACAAAAACAACAGAAATACTGAATTAAACAAATAAAAGGGAGGGAACATGCTATGGGGAGCACAATTGAATACATATAATTCATCAGTGAAATAGAAACAGAGCGCAACAATAATTATCACAAAATAAGAAATTCAATAATTGCACGGCATCACCCTTCGTGCTTTTACTCTCATTCTCACCCAAAAAATCATCTAAAAATGCACGGCATCACCCTTCGTGCTTTTCCTCACATAACTCTCATTTCATGGCACGGAATGACCCTTCGTGCAAATGTAATCAAATCAGAGCACGGAATATACCTTCGTGTGTAAATAGTCACAACATAGCACGGAATGACCCTTCGTGCAATTAAAATTAGAAATAGCACGGAATGATCCTTCGTGCAATATCACTCTTCCTCACCCAAACAGCAGTCACAACCAAACGGGCATGAAGAATAAATAAATAACAAGTACTATCCCGGTAAGAGAGTAACAACAATATCAGTAAGGTCCCGACAAGGGAACAATAACAATAACTTTCACAACCCGTCAAGGGTTCAGTAATTTAACCATCCCGGCAAGGGATTAATCATAATTCCTTTCAATACTTTCAACTTTAATTCAATAATATTCATCATTTGAGCCAAC
>MU678490.1:2575-29694 GCA_026770625.1 Nicotiana glauca
CAAAATACTCTTAAGAACTCATGCATGAAAGATATCCACTTCTATCCTCATCAATTACCCTTCTAATGGTCTATCCTAGTTATATCTAGAAATTAAGAGCTTGGATTATAGACCCTTGCCTTTTAGGAAGATGACCAATGTGCCTTTCTTGACAAATCTTGAAGGTTTAAGCAAGATCTTATGGGGAAATATTGATGAAGAACCCCTTCTCCCTCTAGGACCCCTTCTCTCTCTCTAAATGTATCAGAAAATAAGCCTAAAACGAAGGGTAGGGTGTAATATATCGACATGGGGTCGGGTTATAAAATTAGAAAATTGGAGCCCCGAGTCAAGTAGGCGGTCGCATTTGCGATCGCAGATTAAACATGCGGTCCGCATAATGGACCGCAGAATGCTCCCCAACAACTAAACATTCTGACTGAGTCTGCGGTAAGAATGCGGTCCGCATTCATGTTCTGCGGTCGCAAAGCGCACCGCAGAACCGAACCTCACAAAAGTCAAAGGAAAATATGCGACAACTATGCGGTCCGCATTTCGATTATGCGACCGCATTTCGACCGCATTACTGACTTTAACTTTTAACCAACACTCTGCCTCACTCTGCGGCAGATATGCGGTCCGCATTTCGATTATGTGACCGCATTTTGGACTGCATTTCTTGCATTTTCTTGGAAACTTATTCTTGACCGCATTCTTCTGGAAACTTATTCTTGACCGCATTCTTCTGGAAACTTATTCTTGACCGCATTTTTCTGGAAACTTATTCTTGACCGCAGTCTGGATCGCATTTCTAACACATGTTCCTAACTTGGCACCACGGGATTCGGGTTTTTGAGTAAGAATTTCACGGGGCCTTACACCAAATCCAAATCACGACCCACAGACACTATACAAACAATATAGATTATTACTAAGAAAATAAAAGAAAAAGCTGCTACATAATTAAAACAAATTTAAACTAAAATCTACAAAAGTAAAGTTAAATGGCAAAAAGAAACCTCATCTGTAGTGAGAGAAGACAGTGATAAGTGAAGAAGAGTAGGGGACGGCGTGGCTTGAACCTTGGGGAATTTGGGTGGGGATTAGTCATGGAAGAAGGGAATTTGAAGAACACGGGAGTTAGGGTTTGGGGGTTTTCTGCATTGGTTAATGAAGAAGAGAAAGGGGAATAGTTAGGGAGGGGGATGAAATAAAAACTTACAATTAAACATACAAAATAAAAAAAATTGTTAAGTCAAATAAATATCAGGCAGGCGGGACTAGTGCGGTCGTAGCGCGATTCGAGCGCAACCGCTCTAGTTGAGGCAGTGTACTTGGCCATATGTGCAGTCACTAGTGTGGTCACACTTCTAGCGCGGTCACTAGCATGTTTATAGCGCGGGCACGCTACTAGGTGAGACGCTGAGGCAAAATGTTTGCCCATATGTGCGGCATGTAGAGGGGGCGCGCTCCTGGGCTCAAAATGTTTCTATTTTTTACCTGTTCCTTCTGCGTCCGATGGACTTATCACTTTCCCAAGCTCACCTGCATTGGTTAGTACTTACAAAAATAAAAATTAACAAATACTAATTATACTAAAGTCACTACGCATTGGGTTGCCTCCCAACCAGCGCCTTGGTTAATATCGTGTCACGACAGTTACAACAAATTGAATAGGGTGCCTCCCATGCAGCGCTTGATTTAACATGACAGAACGACGCATATAAGCATATTTAAGGCTCGCTCGACCTCTGAGGTTCAGTCAGATGGATCACTAACACTTCCTTTGGTTCATCCATGCCCATATATGGTTTCAATCTTTGCCCATTGACTCTAAATGTATGAGAGTCTTTCTCTAAGGCAATCGTTATGGCATCTAAAGGGAATACTTCGACCACTCGAAATGGTGCAGACCATCGTGACTTGAGTTTACCCGTAAATAGGCTTAATCTTGAGTTATAAAGCAACACCATGTCTCTGAGAATGAAATTTCACTCAACAATGTTCTTGTCGTGCAACCTCTTCATCCTTTCCTTGTACATTCTCGTGCTCTCAAAAGCAAGAAATTGGAACTCTTTTAGCTCATGAAATTCTGTGACTCTATTTGTTCCCGCAACTTTTATGTCCAGATTTAGCTATTTCATTGCCCACCAAGCTTTATGTTCTAGTTCCACTGGAAAGTGACAGGCCCTTCCGAATATCAACTTGTATGGTGACATACCAATTGGTGTTTTGAAAGTAGTTCTGTAGGCCCAGAGTGCATCATCTAGCTTTTTTGCCCAATCAATTCTTGTGGCATTCACAGTCTTGGTTAGCACACTTTTTATCTCTCTATTAGACACTTTGACCTGTCCACTGGTCTGAGGATGATATGGTGTTGCCACCTTGTGGCGCACATCATACTCTTCTAGCAATTTTTTGAAGGCTCGATTGCAGAAGTGAGTCCCTCTATCACTGATAATAACTCTCAGGGTCCCGAAATGGGTGAATATATTCTTATTCAAAAACCCCACTACCACTCTTGAATCATTGGTGGGGAGTGCTGCAGCTTCCACCCATTTGGACACATAATCCACAACAACAAGTATGTAATTATTTCCAAATGAGCTGACAAAGGGGACCATGAAGTCTATCCCCCATACATCGAACACTTCAACCTCTTAAATTGGGTTAATGGGCATCTTATGGAGACGATAAATGATCCCGGTTCCCTGACATTCATTAAAGTCCTTCACCCATTGATGTGCATCCTTAAACACTGTTGGCCAGTAGAACCTAGCTTTTAGCACTTTTGCTGCCATCCTGACTCCTCCAAAATGCCCGCCATACGCTAATGCGTGACATGCCTGCAAAACAAAAAAAATTTCTATCTCGGGGATACACCTTCGGATCATATTGTGAACACATATTCGAAACATATAAGGCTCATCCCAGTAATACATGCGGTGGTCACGATAAAACTTTTTCTTTTGCATAGAGAAAAGGTCATAGGGAACTATATCGCTTGCCAGGTAATTTGCAAAGTTTGCATACCATGGCACTTCCTCAAGACTTGTAGCGAATAGCTGCTCATCTGGAAAGGTTTCTAGAATATCCTCTACCTCAACTAAGTTTTCATCTCCTTCAAGTCGTGATACATGATCAACAACTTGGTTTTCTGTGCTCTTACGGTCACGAATCTCTAGGTTGAACTCTTGCAGTGGTAGCACCCAATGAATGAGGCGTGATTTGGACTCCGTCTTCTCAATCAAGTACCTGAGAGCTGCATGATCAGTATATACAATTACCTTAGAGCCCATCAAGTATGATATGAACTTGTTGAATGCAAACATCGCAGCCAGCATCTCCTTTTCAGTCACAGTGTAGTTCAGCTGGGCTCCACTCAACATTCTACTGGTATAGTAAATTGGGTGCATTACCTTATCTTTCTGTTGTCCCAGATTGCCTGTCACGACCCTAATTCACCAATCGTGAACACGTCATGATGGCGCCTAGTCACGATGACTAGGTAAGTCTAACAATGCGGAAGTAACATCTAATACGAAAATATTAAATCAAAAGTTAAATAACTCAATGAAATGTATATAACTTGCCGCTTGGCACATACACTTCGACACTTCAAATTCTGAAATAGAAATCCCAAAACCCAAAATATCACGGAAACCACAGGCTAATCGAAATGTAATACACTGCTCTAACTCCGGAATGTCTACACAATCAAAAGAAAAGGAAAATCAAATACTACAACTGGAATAAGATAGAGACTCCTGGTCTACGGATGAGGCAGATATACCTCAAAGTCTCTGGTAGATGGATCCTGGATTACTAATAGTGCACCTGGACGGAAGTACCTGGGTCTGCACATGAAAAACATGCGCAGAAGAGGCATGAGTACACCACAACGGTACTCAGTAAGTGCCAAGCCTAACCTCGGTTGGGTAGTAACAAGGAAGGTCAGGGCCCTACTGAGATATCACATAATAATCAATATGATAATGAGGAGACAATATGAGTATAATCACAGCAGAAATCCAGCAAGAAAATAAGTAAAACAGTAACAGAGAATAAACACAATCAATGAATAGAGGTACAAACCACAACCGGATATTTATCATCGGAGATCTCCTAGTATCCCGAGGATCTCTTGGTATCTTCAATAAATCGTTCGAGGATCTCTTGGTATCCAGAGGATCTCTTGGTATCCTCAATAATAATTCTAGGATCTCTTGGTATCCACAATAATAATTCGAGGATCTCTTGGTATCCCGAGGATCTCTTGGTATCCTCAATAATAATTCTGGGATCTCTTGGTATCCTCAATAATAATTCTGGGATCTCTTGGTATCCACAATAATAATTCGGGGATCTATTGGTATCCACAATAATAATTCGGGGATCTCTTGGTATCCCGATATATAATCATTTCTGTGCCAGGGATCTCTTGTTATGCTGCAATCTCAGTCTTAGAACATAACACGTGTAGGGGGAGCTCCCAGGATGCCGTCCTGTAGTCCCTAATTTAAATCAAACAACAACAACTCAAAACATCAAATAATTACCAAACTCATAAGAAATAATAGTAGATTCTAGCCTAATATGCTTCATATAATGCAAACAAGGCAGTTTAAGCAAATAGGCAAGTAAGTCCACTAAACATGTTTTTCTATACTAGCACAAGCTATAATAGCAAGTAGGATAAAGCAAATACGAAAGAAACTCACCTCAAGTATTTTTAAGTAAAATTCGGATTTTCAAAAATTAGCTCAAGTACGCGCTCCTCACCTTACGTACAAGGCATTCAATTACCAATTTCATAGCTTAAGGGACAAAGTCCCCCACACAAGGTTAGACAAGCCACTTACCTCGAACAAGTGCAAGTCAACCCAAAACCACGCCTTTGCCACGAGTATCCGACTCCAAATGGCTCAAATCTATTCAATTAAATTGCATATTGTAAATAATAATTCAAGTAATTTATTCTACAATTAAACTCCAAGCTAATACGCGAAATTATGTAAAATGACCAAAATACCCCTCGAGACCCACGTCTCAGAACCGGGTAAAATTTACATTTCCAGAAACCTCGCACTCTCACGAGTCTAACGATACCAAAATTATACAATTCACATATCATTTCGACCCTCAAATCAGTGATTCTATCCAAGAGGGTTTTCCACCCTTTTTCAACAAAATTCTCAGATTAAACACCAAAACTTATAATAGATTCGAGTTATACAACCAAAATTGAGTTAAGAACACTTACACCGTTGTTCTCTAAGAAAATCAGTCCAAAAATTGCCCAATCCGAGCTCCAAATCGTCAAAAATGGGAAATGGGAACAAAGTCCTATTTCCAGAACATAAACATTCTGTCCAGGCTTTATCCTTCTTCGCGAACGTGATGCCTTGTCGCGAACGTGAAGAACAAAATGTTCAGTTTCAAAAATTGTTATTCGCGAACACGATGCCTTGTCGTGAACGTGAAGAACAAAAGTGTTCAAGTCCATAATTTACTCTTCTCGGACAGCCTCTAGTATAATATCCATAACATTTTCTATAGATGTCCAAATTACAATTTCTTTAGCTTTCTGGAAACTAGACACGAATGGATACAACTTTCGTTTTTGAATCACCTCAAAATTCCTATTATATCAAAAGATATGAGCTTCCGAAATAAGACCTGCACGACAGAAAAATCCTTCTTCGCGAACGCGAGGCACTGTTAGCGAACGCGAAAAACAAAGTCCCTGATGGAAAATCCTTCTTCGCGAACGCGATGCCCTCTTCGCGAACGCGAAGAACAAATTCTCAGAGGCCAAATTCTTCTTCACGAACGTGATAGGACCCTCGCGGACGCAAAGAACAACACCAGATACCAGAACAGCAGTTCAAAATCTTCCAAAAATGACCCGTTGGGCATCCGAAACACACCCGAGGCCCCCGGGACCTCAACCAAAAGTACCAACACATCCTATAACGTTATTCAAACTTGTTCCAATTATCAAAACACCTCGACTAACACCCAAATCATCGAATTATATCGAATTCAAGCCTAAGTTCTTTTAAAACTTCAAAAACACACATTCGATAAAAAACCCGACCAAAACATGTCCGAATGACTTGAAATTTTGCACACATGTCCCAAATGACATGACGGTGCTAAAAACCCTCCGGAGATCCGTTCTGACCCTTGGATCAAAATTTCACCTAACAACCAAAAATCGCCAAAATACTAGCTTTCGGCATTTTTAGCCTAAATGTGCTACGGACTTCCAAAATACATTCTGAACGCGCTCCAAACCCCGAAATCACCTAACGGAGCTAACGGAACCATCAAATTTCCATTTCGAGGCCGTCTTCACACAGTTCTGATTACGGACCATTTTTCAACTCTTAAGTTCTCATTTAGGGACTAAGTGTCCCAAAACATTCCAAATCCCAACACCGAACGTCCCGACAAACCAAAATAGTAGAAATGAACTTAGAGGAAGCAGTTAATAGGGGAACAGGGTGTAAATTCTAAAAACGATCGGCCGGATCGTTACATTGCCGCCATTGCATAGTGACTGGCATCACACATGAGTTCGAATGGTTGCTCCCAGTCGGGGGCAACAATGATGGGTGGTGTGACTACCTGCTTTTTCAACTCCTCGAATGCTACCCTGCAATCATCAAAAAACATAAAAGGTTGATATTTTTCAAACAACTTACAGAGAGGGTTGGCAATTTTTTAGAAGTGTTTTATAAATCTTCGATAGAAACCGGCATGCCCGAAGAAGCTCTTGATTGCCTTGACTGATGTGGGGGGTGGCAGATTTGCTATCACGTCAACTTTAGAATGATCCACCTCGATTCCCTTGCTTGATACCGGGTGTTCCAAGTCTATGCCCTCTTGTACCATGAAATGACACTTTTCCCAACTAAGCACTAGGTTAGTCCCGATACATCTTTTCAACACTCGGGTCAAATTTGTAAGGCACTCGTCAAATGAGTTTCCCACTACCGAGAAATCATCCATGAACACCTCTATTATGTCTTCGACCATGTTAGTGAATATGGCTATCATGCACCTTTGGAATGTGGCGGATGCATTACATAGGCCAAAAAGCATCCTCCGAAAAGCATAAATTCCATATGGGCATGTGAAGGAGGTCGTTTCCCTATCCTCTGGTGCACTGGAGATCTGATTGTACCCTAAGTACCCATCCAGAAAACGGAAGTGGGACCTCCCTGCCAAGTTGTCAAGCATCTAATCAATGAAGGGAAGTGGGAAGTGGTCTTTCCAGGTGGCCAGATTTAATTTCCTATAGTCCATATAAATTCTCCAGCCTGTGACAGTTCTTGTACAGATAATCTTATTGTTATCATTTTTTGACCACCGTCATACCACCCTTCTTAGGAACACATGCATCAGGCTAACCCAGTTGTTGTCAGAGATGGGGAAAATAATTCCTGCATCCAACCATTTAATCACCTCTATCTTCAAAACTTCCTTCATGTTGGGGTTCAGCTTTCTTTGGTGCTCTCTGGAATGTTTGTTCCCCTCTTCTAGTAGAATTTTATGCATACAATATGTCGGATTGATCCCCTTAATGTCTTTCATGGTCCACCTAATGGCAGTCTTGCACTCCTTGAGTACCTGCAAAAGTTGTTGTGCCTTAATATCTAACAAACTAGATGAACTAATAACAGGTAATGTGGATTTAGGTTCCTACGAACTCATACCTGAGATGGGCAGTGGCTTCAACTCCAACTTTGGTGGTTCTTCTATGGATGGCTTGGCTGGAGGAGTTTCTCTATTCTCTTAGTGCAGGGGCTCGAATTCAAGTGTTCTATCCTAAAACCCTCTGCCCTCTAAAGCCAGAACCCATTCTACAAATTCTTCCCCATTCACCTCATCTAAATTTACCAGACATGCAGCAAGAGGATCCTCAATATTCAATGTCTTATCATCCGCTTCCACGATTACATCTACAACATCAATAAGAGAACAATTGGCAAATTCACTTGGTTGATTTCTGCACGTTGAATGTTATCTCCTCATCGTTCAACCTCATCTTGAGCTCCCTAGTTTCACAATCAAGGAGAGCTCTCCCTGTGTCTAAGAATGGCCTTCCTAAAATTATGAGAATTTCTTCATCCACCTTACAATCCAGAATCACAAAATCTGCAGGGAACACAAATTTCCCTACCTGTATCAACATGTCATCAAAGATACCAGAAGGTCTTTTCACAAGTCTGTCATCCAGCTGCAATAACATAGATGTGGGTCTAGCTTTTCCAATCCCCAACCTCTTATAGATTACCAGGGGCTTAAGATTTATGCTAGCCCCCAAATCACAAAGTACCTTGGCAAAGGCAAAGTTGCAAGGAATTGTGAAACTCCCTGGATCAGACAACTAACTGGTCTAGTCACTATAGTATTGCATGTCTGAGTTAGAGTCACTGCGGACAAATCTTGGAAATCAAATTTTTGGGATATAAAGTCTTTCATCATTTTTGTGTAACCATGCATCTCCTTCAAAGCATAAGTCAATGGAATATTTACCTGGATTTGTTTCAACATCACCAAGAATTTCTTGTATTGTTCCTCTTTCTGGTATTTGGCTAGACTCTATGGGAATGGTGCTAGAGGTCTCTTCTTTCCAATGATTTGGGTATTCTCTTTGTCAAACACCACCTCAACTACTAGTTCCTGGGCTGTCTCAACTTCTTTCTCAGCCTCAATTTGTGTGTTGGTTTCTTCCTAGGCAGGTTGTACTGTCACCTCTGTCAGTTTCGTTGAATCATCTAGCTCAATGGGCACTTATACAAGTGTCTCAGCCTGTCTGCTTTCTCGACCCCTCTCTTGATCCAAGTCTAAGTATTACCATTACGTAGACTAACTGCCATCAGCTGCTTCGGGCCTTGATCTTTTGGATTTATCTAAGTGTTTGCAGGCAATGTCCCATGACAATGATTATTCAAAGACATCGGAATCTGGCCCATCTGCACTTCAATATTCTTTATAGTTGACTCATGTGCATATACCCTTTTACTCATTTTTGCATTTGACCCAATAACCTACTGCATCATTACCTCGAGTCTAGCAAACCTATCTTACTATCTCCTACCATATTGCTACTAAGGAGGATGATAACCCTACTGCTAATTTTGATAGTTGTATCCCTGTGGTCTTTGGTAGGGCACCACATTATTGTGAGGTCGCATGCCTCTCATATTTCCATTGTTGAGTTGTGGCTGGACTGGACTGTATGGCTGATTCTGTTGGCCCCAATTCTGACCACCTTGTCTCTGGCCCTTATAATTAGATACATAATTCATGTCCTCAGGGTAATGATGATGATCACTTTCTATATTCCATTAGACACCAACTGGCTGACTAATGCAAGATGTGCATAATCCCCCATTGGTAGTATCTACAATGTGCACCTGTTGCTTCTTCCCTGACTCTTCCACCTTTTTGGTGAGTATACTCATCTATGTTATTAAGGTTGCCATATTTTCAGGGCACTGAGTGAACTACTGGAGTGATAGGTGCATTCCTGGTTGTCTACCTCGAAATTTATGCCATCTTGTCAAGCAGGATTTGGCTTTCTCTCCATGTTTTGCTCAAGAATGCTCCACCATGTGAAGCATCAACATTAGCCTTCACGCTATCTATCAAACCTATGTAAAACCGTTTCCCCAACATCTGATCTAGAATATCATGGCGCGAACATATAACCAACATCCTTTTGAATCGTTCCCATGTTTCTTGCAGTGTCTCCATTGATTTTTGTTTGAAGCTCAAAATTTCATCAATTTGAGTAGTCTTGTTGGGGGGATGAAACTTATTCACAACTTGCTTGACTAGCTCATCCCAAGTTGTGATGGAATTAATGGGGAGTGTGTTTAGCCAAGTCTGTGTAGCTCCTGTCACTGAGAATGAAAACAACAACAGCTTTATTGCTTCCTGAGTTACGTTGGGCTACCTTTGAGTTTTGCAGATTGACAGGAAATTCTTCAAGTGCTGTTGATGATCTTCAATGTATGACCCCGAAAATAGTCCCTTATTTTGCAACAAGTGAAGCATGTTGTTCGTAATTTGAAAAGACTCGCCCTGTATCTGCGGGACTAATATCGTTGTGGCCAAATTCTCTGTTGTGGTTTGTGTCCAGTATATAGAGCAGCCTCTAGCACAAGAGGTGCCACTGGCACTACTGGCGCAGATGGGTCTACCACGCTATCCCCTATGTCTGGTTCGAGTTATTCAGTTGATTGTTGTTGTTTGTTTTTCCGGTTGGCCCGACTGAAGGCCTTGAATAATTTATCGGGATCTGATAATGCTTCAAATATTTTACTAGTTCTCGATGAGTTTTGACGAGGCCAATGTGTATAGGATTTTCCTGCTCGTGCTTTGTCAAATTCTAGTGTAGTTTATGTTATCGTCCCACAGAGATTGGAACATCTATGATACATACTTTTAATATTTCAACTACTATTTGGGAGAATCAGATTGATGAAAAGTTTGTGGAATTAAAACTTGTTAAATACTTAACAAAATTAAACAATTTTCGAAAACTTTATAATTTTAAAAGAGTTGGAAATCGTTAAATTTACTTGATAATATATTATAATAAAATCTCACTTTCTACATATATTTATCGAAAGGATAATTGCTTATTGCTAATACAATTATATCTTATCTCACCAAGAATTAGTCAAGTAATAACACTTCGTGAGGTTATGTAATTAATTGAGTTAAAACTGGTGACAATTAAATCAAAATATCTTCTGGTCTGAATTGTGCTAAAGATAGTAAAAAATCGTGAGAATATTTTACTAAATCAATACTCCTGCGACTACAATTCCTCCGTGAGAATTAAAATTGATGTAAGCAAGATTACAAACTTTTAATAATAGCTTACTAATAATTACTCTCACTTCACTACTTTATTCAATAGTTACTATATATTAATTTTGCTCCGTGAAAATTACAAAATTAATATAAGAGTAACTTAAAGATAAAATATATAGAAGTGATAATAATGATTAGCTAAAAACTATTATTATAGCACAATATAAAATATAAACAAAAAGTTTCAAACCAAGAATGTATTAAAACTGAGATAGTATTATAATATATATATCAAGCTTCATCAACTATCCCAACAAAAAACGATTACTCCATTATGATGTAAGAAAAAACTAATTTAGGAACAAAGAACTTATGAAGAAGTATTACAATTCTAAAAGAAAGACAACTAGTAGAACAACTAAAGAAAAGAGAGACCAAAGAATAATTCTCTCCCGTCAGACTCTATATTCTTTTTTTCCAACATTCACTCTCTATTTATAGATTTTTTTTGCCTTAGATTCTCCATAGTTGCAACTATGGTCTTATAAATTTGTCACGACCCAAAATCCACTAAGGGTCGTGGTGGCGCCGGACACCGCTGTCAGGCAAGCCAACTTAATTAATCAGTTAAATTCTCTTTTTAATACCTTTGAAATCTAGGATTTTTTCCTCCCATTTTTCATAAATAAAGATCACTACTTGAATTCAATTTAAATAATGACGATTAGTACAAATCTTTCGGAAACCATTCCCATAACCCGGTGTCACGAGTGCATGGGCATCTATTGATAAGAAATTAAAATAAAACATCCGTCCGAAATATAGGGGACAAGAAGTAAATACAATGTGCTGAAAGGGACTATACTAGCTGCGGGCCGCCTCGAATAATGCAACTCACCTAGTCCCAGAATCCTCCACGCTGCTACACCCAGTAGGCTGCTAGAGATGCATATACCTGTGCAACAAAAATGCACAGAAGTGTAGTATGAGTACGTAAAAATTCTGTACTCAATGAGTATCCCGCCTAATCTCGAAGAAGTAAAGACGAGATGGTCAACTTCGACACTTACTAGAGGTCAATTGACCATATACTAAAATGTGAGGAAATCATGAATTTTTATAGCAGTTCTATCTCGCAAGGTGGAAAAACAGGTAAAAAACTTTAACAAATATTAAGGGATTTTCAAGTTTACTTTTTATTATCTTATCGATTTATATCAAGCCAAGAAAGTTCATTTCCGCATTTAAAATTCTCAAGCGACAAATAACATGCGCAAATCACACCGAGGCGACGACCCGATCTAACGAAAATGTAAACTGTGCACTGCCAAGGGTCGAACGGTTCGAACCATAGATGCATCTATTTAATCTGCCGAGGCGTCCGACCCGTTCCATAAATAAACAAATACCCTCCTCGTGAATCATGCATGCGACGTAGGTACACATAAGGATACATGCTCAATCAGTCAATTAAGAACTTATCGGGGAATATTTATCCAAATGAAAAAAACAAATTCTCTTTTAACAAATTTTAAGAAATGAAGTTTAATCCTTTTAGAAATTCACTTACTAATTCAATGTGATTTAAGCAATTCAAGCCATTAATGGTTTCATAAATAATCCAAGTATAATATGCTTTTGGATCCTAACTACCCGGATAATAGCATAATAGTAGCTATGCATGGACTCTCGTCACCTCGTGCGTACGTAGTCCCCGCAAATAGGAGCACATCATTAATTATTTCACCTATGGGGACAATTCCCTCTTACAAGATTAGAAAGGAGACTTACCTCGCTCCGAAGACTCATAACCGGCATTCTATATTCCTCCTAAGACTTGCACCAACGCACAATGCTCCAAAACTAGCCAATGATTATACAAATCCATTAATATATGCTCAACTAAACTTTACAATCGAATTTGTAAAAATTTCTAACCCCGAACGAAAAGTTGACAAAAATGCCCTTGGGCCCACGTGCCGGGAATCCAAAATTTCTCGAAGATAAAGTTTACCCATGAACTCACGAACTCAAATACATGATTTTCTCTTACTCCCATACTCAAAATCGTGATCAAAATTCCAGAACACTAATTTTCTAGGTCTTCCCTCAAACTCCAAGTTTTTCTACAATTTTCATGCCCAAATCCATGTATAAACCTTGTATTTAACTCAAAGCTAGCATAAATTACTTACCTCATAACAAGTGACAAAAATGGCGCCTCAAAGCTGCTCCCCATCGACTCAAATGGAAGAAAAATGGGGTTGAAATGAACTCAACCCCGAATTTTAAAGACCTCACTGCTCCAGACATTTCCGCTTCTGCGGAATTATTTCCGCTTATGCGGTCAAAACGCCACTTCTGCAGCTCCTTCCCAAGCCGCTCAGCTTCCGCTTCTGCGCTTCCTTTTTTGCAGGTGCGGTCCCGCATCTGCAGCTCCCTGACCGCATCTGCAGTCCCATTTTTCCTCGCCAAAATCCGCATCTACGGTCTTCCTGGCAGCTTCTACGACTCCGAACCTACGGCCAAAACTTCGCAGGTGCGGAAATACCAGATACCAGCTGCTTTAGCTTTCCTTCAACTCCAAAATCGATCCGTTTACCACCCGAAATCCACCAGAGGCCCCTGATACCCCAACCAATCATACCAACCAGTCCCAAAATACATTACGGACTTGTTGAGGTCTCAAATCAAATCAAACAACACGAAAATCACGAATTATACCCCAATTCAAACTTTATGAACTTTAGAACTTCAAACTTTTGTTTCCGATGTTTAAACCTATAAAATCACGTCCGATTGACCTCAAATTTTGCACACAAGTCATATTCAACATTACAGACATATTCCAACTTACGGAATCAGATTCCGACCCCGATATCAAAAAGTCCATTTCTGGTCAAACTTTTCAAAACCTTAAATTTTCTATCCTTAGCCAAATGACTTCGAAATGACCTACGGACCTCCGAATTCACTTCCGATCGCGCTCCCAACTCCAGAATCACCATATGGAGATATTCCCAGACTCAGAATCCCAAACAGACATCGATAACACTGAAATGCACTTCAAGCCAAACTTAAGAAATTTCTTCCAAAATGCTAACTTCCACAATCGGCGCCAAAATGCTCCCGGGTTATCCAAAACCCAATTCGGGCATACGCCCAAGTACGAAATCATCATGTGAACTTGTTGGAACCTTCAGATCCCGATTCCGAGGTTGTTTACTCAAAATTCCAATCCTAGTTCATTCTTTCAACTTTAAGCTTCCGAAACAAGAATTCTCCTTCCAAATCAACTCTGGACTTCCTCAAATTCAATTCCGACCACACGTACAAGTCACAATACCTGAAATGAAGCTGCTCATGGCCTGAGACTGCTGAATGATGTGCTAGTGCCCAAAACGACTGGTCGGGTCGTTACATTCTCTCCCACTTAAATATACGTTCGTCCTCGAACGTGCTGAGAACTACACTGGAGTGGTCTGAAATTGTTGTTTAACTTCTCATGCACCTTCCTGTGCTACCACAACTCAGTTGAGCATATTAGCTCGATCAATTCCAAAGATATTATATTTTACTCAAGTTGATACGCCTTAAAGCCCAATTCCAACATCCGGAACTCAATGCTAGGCCTGTTTGCGACATGCGCTCATCATATCAATAACTACACACTGTACCCAGAAGTGACTTCATAACTTTGCTGAATTCACAACTTGCACCACTTTACTCATAGGACCAGAATAACTTTCTCTAATCAATTAATCTAAATTCCACGAATCTAAGGCTCCCATTGCACCTCATGGCCTACATAGGTCTTGCTCTAATTCTTACAATAACACCACGGCGGAAGAGATGTGCAGAAATTCATAATCAACTGTCGAGCCAACCAATCGTTGATCCTATACTTCTGACAAGAAACATTACCACATTCTGAACCAAATAATGATCTACGCTCCTTAATATATTTCACGCAATCAGATTGCACTGATCCTAAATCCAACAACCTCTTCTCACCCAGTATGAACTGCTCAAGCAATAAGCCATCCCGACATGACCAAAAGTCTCATATGATGCCACAATATGCCAATAGGCTACCAATTAGAATGCGATACAAAAAAGGAAAATGAACTCTGAAAGGAATTTTAATTACCCCGCTCGCGAATCATACATGCGACGCGGGCGCACAACCAATATGAGCTTCCTTCAGAAGATAGGAAACATAACACAATAAACAGATATGGGAAACTATACTGAACATCATGCTGTTGCGGCACGCAACCCGATCCAAACAACATAACCATGTAGGCGTGCCACCCGACCCAAATAGCATACCCATGGCGGCGTGCCAACCGATCCACACGCAGAACTCACATGAGGAGTTATACATCGAGCTAAATTGCTCATTACCACAAGATATCGAACTTGGTCACAAGCACGCTAAATGCATAATACCATCCCTGAGGGGACATATAGCGCTATAAGCTACAAAACTCAAGCACAACTGACGTGCGATATACAATCTGAATCTCAAGAGCCATTTTGCTCATAATACGTCATTTCCACGCGGATCCTCAACACATAAACAATTTCTCAAACTGTCTCACAACTCCTACGGCACAACGTATCCCTACATGAAATATCTGACAACGAAATAACATCCTGACTACTCCATAAGGAGCGCATTACTGAAATGAACACAACTGCCTGACATAGAATCCAAATTCACATTTGAATCCATCCACCGACCTCAAGTCATTTCTGATTGCACTGACTAGGCTAATAACCTCTCCAAGGTCCATACGAATTTCCATCTTCTCATAACGCACAAGGACAACCATCATAACCGGAGCGAACCTCCACAGTCCATAACCCAATAACCAGAGTGCCCTCGAGGCATAAATTCTCAAACTAATGGTATTACCACCATCCTTATATTTGGTTTAAATCTGTGATCAATCAAGTGACCAAATGTCATGCTTATACGATCTTCCTGTGGGACACACTCCCACAACCTTTCGAACACACGCAACAGGTCCGTACATCCAAACTACCGGTTGCACCAATGCTGAAAAGCGATCAAGAATCATTAACCATGATATAAACCATTTTTTACAAAACACTGACCTCAGGTGACGCTGAAGACAATACCAACTTTAAACATCGAAACTCCTTTCCTTCTCATCCGAGCTTGTGACATCATTGTCCACACCGAACTGCAGCCTTGACTCTCACTTCACATTCCTTACTACTCACTGCACCCAACATGCCAATGTACGATAAAACATGATTCTTATCATAACTTCAGAACCACTAATAGGTCAACACTTCATCATATAAAGGCTTTTCACTGAACTCACTTCAGGAGAAATATAGCAACACACAGGTAAATTCTTATAACCATGGAAATAAGCAAATATCTAAGTAGGGGTGTAAGCCACCATAGTCCTTCCAGAATCTGCTTCCACATAACAAGCCACAACAGTAGAATGCTTCAGAATAATATCAATTACGGCCGCTGACAAGCCTCATATGCACCGCCGCAATGCACTTGCATAACTTAATCACGCTGAAAGAGCTGATCTCCACCACCAACATGCCAACTAAATTATGGCTAACCAATATATCTTCTTTCGATTCACCCCGATTTCCTTGGAAATAATACCAATTCCATCCCACACATAACATACTCCATCTGCATTCATCTTGAGTGACCTTGAATCACGAGACCATGCTATCTCAAATCCCACGAACTTTTTCATATCTCTCAAATGCTATACCGCACGTCAAAACATCATAGAATATTCTGTGCCTCTTCTCATAGGCTACTACCAATCTTGGTCCTTAACCGTACCTATAGGCTCGAAACCATTAGGCACCACACTTGACCCCTTTGAATCCACTAGGGTCGTTGCTGAGAGCCACCCGCTTTGAATTGGCCCCGAATATAGTCAACTCCATGAGTCTTCCATCGCATGAATACCCTCTCGGTGAAGAACCCGCCGAATCACATTCACTGGGAACCCGCATCTATACAAGGCAAAATCCTGAATCTTTCCCCAAGTCTGAAAATAGGCCAATAGGGCAAACGATAGCCCACCTTTAATACTTATTTTACTTAATTTACCACTTATGGTCCTTTTCGTAGCTGAAATAGCTCATCGATATGCTAATAGCCAAAAACCTCGCAAGTAGTTAACCATGCAACCGAATCATATCTGGTGGGACTCTCCCATTTAGCTTGAAGTCATTATTTCACAACTCTGGAATTCACCAAGATTCCCTAGCTTTTATCTACATAACCTTGCGTGATCAACTGCATAAATTCTCAGATTCTTCCCGCGAAGCCCCATTCTTTTATACTCTGATTCACCCACTACATTCGCACAACTGATCTCTCTTCTACAGAACCGATAAAATTCTTCGTAAGAGCCTCGCCAATCACGTGACTGCTAACCTTCTCACTTGGGTAACCCACCTATGTAAAGCTTTCCCCAGCATCTTCCAAAGACGCTGCACGAGGGTGCAATCACTTCGACGTCAATGACCCTTCCTGAGTCTGAGCTCACTCTCCGGCTGCACAGGTCCATTTACCCCTCGTGGACATCATTTAAGTGCGCGACAACATCCTTTCAATTTGATTCATGCTACATCCTTCTCCATTTAAGAGGCCCCTTTCTGTTATATTAAATCTCCGGCCGCACAAGAATCCCCACTTCAAATTAGATTCGTAGGCCCCATTAACCAAGCACCGATATTCTTAAATAGCTCCAGACTCCCTTAAGGTGCATAGTCATCTCATTACCAAACCCCTACGCAGCCCCGCTGCTCTCCCAATTTGGGCAAACTCACTTCTTTAATCAACTGTTCGGCATGCGCTCCCTAAGCCTGGCCCTTTAGAAGTTTAAAACTCCGCCTGACACTTCCCATATGTCCTTTCTCATACTTTGTTGCTCACTTGCTGTCTTAAACAAAATCTATCTTCATAGAACTTGCATAGACAATTCACTACTAACTCCAAACTTTTCCGAAGGTCATCTTTCTCGAACCGTCAACATTTGAAATACTGATTCAATCCTAAACCACAGCACCCTGTGGTATCTGATAGTTGCATCTTCGATACTGTTTCCCGATAGCTTGCCCCAAGGTGAATTGTAGAAGGTCATAACACCAACAAACTTAGCACGTTCAACTAGGAGAACGACATCCCATCATAGAAGAAAAATCTACAACGCTTGCAAATACCAAGTATCATTACTTCCACCAGCCCACATCTGACCATCCTTAGTTCGATTGTCTTTCCCCTCCCGGGAATAAAATACCGAATCTCTTGATTATGTACTGAGTAAACCTCCCTTCAATTCATTTACTGCCCCGACACGTAGGCAATCATCCTACCATCATATCACTACTGCCCAACATTCATTCATAAGCATCATGGCAACTTGTTCCTAACCTCAGAGCTCTCAAAAGTACCATTGCTGAGCTGAAACAACAGAATATCCTTCCATAAGGCGACAATAATAGCTCAAATAACCCCGTAGGGAGAAACACTCGCACCACATTCGTAGTGCTATTAAAATTGTTCAACTCTCGATTTATAACAAGCGCTTCGCGTCGCATAAGATTGAATAGGAAGGATACAAAGGCGTAAGCCTCACATGAATCAAAATGCACGATAAGGAATTAAGAAGGAAAGTACTCCTAACAGTCCTGCAACCTCTCGAGGATAAGTACAGACGTCTCCGTACCGATCTGCGAGACTCTACTAGACTTACTCATGACTTGTGAGACCCTAGAAACCTAGTGCTCTGACACCATGTTGTCACGACCCAAAATCCACTAAGGATCGTGGTGGCACCGGACACCGCTGTCAGGCAAGCCAACTTAATTAATCAGTTAAATTCTTTTTTTAATACCTTTAAAATCTAGGATTCTTTTCCTCCCATTTTTCATAAATAAAGATCACTATTTGAATTCAAATTAAATAATGATGATTAGTACAAATCTTTTGGAAACCATTCCCAGAACCCGGAGTCACGAGTGCATGAGCATCTACTGATAAGAAATTAAAATAAAATATCCGTCTGAAATACAGGGGACAGGAAGTAAATACAATGTGCTGAAAGGGACTATACTAGATGCGGGCCGCCTCGAATAATGCAGCTCACCTAGTCCCATAATCCTCCGTGCTGCTACGCCCAGTAGGCTGCTAGAGATGCATATACCTGTGCAACAAAAATGCACAGAAGTGTAGTATGAGTATGTAAACAACGTGTACTTAATGAGTATTCCGTCTAATCTCTAAGAAGTACAGACGAGATGGTCAACTTTGCCACTTACTAGAGGTCAATTGACAATATACTAAAATGTGCGGAAAAACATTTTTATAGCAGTTCTATCTCGCAAGGCGGAAAAATAGGTAAAAACCTTTAACAAATATTAAGGGATTTTCAGGTTTACTTTTTATTATCTTATCGATTTATATCAAGCCATGAAAGTCCATTTCCGCATTTAGAATTCTCAAACGACAAATAACATGTGCAAATCACACTGAGGCGACAGCCCGATCCAACAGAAATGTAAACTGTGCACTGCCGAGGGTCGAATGGCCCGAACCATAGATGCATCTATTTAATCTGCCGAGGCATCCGGCCCGTTCCTTAAATAAACACATACCTTGCACGCGAATCATGCATGAGACGTAGGTACATATAAGGATACATGCTTAATCAGTCAATTAAGAATTTATCGGAGAATATTTATCCAAATAAAAAAAACCAATTCCCCTTTAACAAATTTTAAGAAATGAAGTTTACTTTTAGATATTCACTTACTAATTGAATGTGATTTAAGCAATTCAAGCTATCAATGGGTTCATAAATAATCCAAGTATAACATGCTTTTGGGTTCTAACTACCCGGATAATAGCATAATAGTAGCTACGCACGGACTCTCGTCACCTCGTGCGTACGTAGCCCCCGAAAATAGGAGCACATAATCAATTATTTCACCTATGGGGACAATTCACTCTTACAAGGTTAGAAAGGAGACTCACCTCACTCTAAAGACTCATAACCGGCATTCTATATTCCTCCGAAGACTTTCACCAACGTACAATGCTCCAAAACTAGACAATGATTATAAAAATCCATTAATTTATGCTCAATTAAACTTTACAACCCAATTTGTAACAATTCCTAACCCAGAACGAAAAGTTGACAAAAATGCCCTTGGGCCCACGTGCCCGAAATCCGAAATTTCTCGAAGATAAAGTTTACCCATGAACTCACGAACTCAAATCATGATTTTCTCTTACTTCCATACTCAAAATCGTGATCAAAATTCAAGAACACTAATTTTCTTGGTCTTCCCTCAAACCCCAAATTTTTCTATAATTTTCATGCCCAAATCCATGTATAAACCTTGTATTTAACTCAAAGCTAGCATAAATTACTTACCTCATAACAAGTGACGAAAATGGCGCCTCAAAACTGCTCCCCATCGACTCAAATGGAAGAAAAATGGGTTTGAAATGAACTCAACCCCGAATTTTAAAGACCTCACTGCTCCAAACATTTCCGCTTATGCGGCCAAAACGCCGCTTCTGTGGCTCCTTCCCAAGTCGCCCAACCTCCGCTTCTGCGCTTCCTTTTTCGTAGTTGCGGTCCCGCATCTGCGACTCCCTGACCGCATCTGTGGTCCTGGCTTTCCTTACCAAAATCCGCATATGCGTTCTTCCTAGCTGCTTCTGCGGCTCCGCACCTGCGGCCAAAACTTCGAAGGTGTGAAAATACCATATACCAACTGCTCAAGCTTTTCTTCAACTCCAAAATCGATCCGTTAACCACCCGGAATCCACCCGAGGCCCCCCTTATACCCCCAACCAATCATACTAACCAGTCCCAAAATACATTACGGACTTGTTCGAGGCCTCAAATCACATCAAACAACGCGAAAATCACGAATTACACCCCAATTCAAACTTTATGAACTTTAGAACTTCAAACTTCTGTTTCCGATGTTTAAACCTATCAAACCACGTCCGATTGACCTCAAATTTTGCACACAAGTCATATTCGATATTATAGACCTATTCCAACTTTCGGAATGAGATTCTGACCCCGATATCAAAAAGTCCACTTTCGGTCAAACTTTTCAAAACCTTAAATTTTCTATCCTTAGCCAAATGACTTCGAAATGACCTACGGACCTCCCAATTCACTTTCGATCGCGCTCCCAACTCTAGAATCACTATACGGAGTATTCCCAGACTCAGAATCCCAAACGGACATCGATAACACTGAAATGCACTTCAAGCCAAACTTAAGAAATTTCTTCCAAAATGCTAACTTCAACAATAGGCGTCAAAACGCTCCCGGATTATCCAAAACCCAATCCGGGCATACGCCCAAGTTCGAAATCATCATGTGAACCTTCTGGAACCTTCAGATCATGATTTCGAGGTTGTTTACTCAAAATTTTAATCCTAGTTCATTCTTTCAACTTTAAGCTTCCGAAACAAGAATTCTCCTTCCAAATCAACTCTGGACTTCCCGAAATTCAATTCCGACCACACATACAAGTCACAATACCTGAAATGAAGCTGCTCATAGCCTCAAACTTCTGAATGATGTGCTAGTGCCCAAAACGACCGGTCGGGTCGTTACACAATTGGTCTTCCTTTTGCAGAGAAAGACTATAGTTTCAACTATAGTTCTCTAGTTGCAACTATGGTGATTTCGTTCATGATTCCCAATTGCTATTGTCGCAACTATGGTGCTTTAGTCCATTTTCTTCTTCATTTCCAGTTGACTACTCAATTCCCACCTTTTTTGTTTCTTTTCTTCGATTTTCTAATTCTCTTTCTCATGCAAAGTATGTTAGAAAATATGGGAGAATATAATATATTTATTCATATTTTAATTAAAATATTTAATATTTAAATATAAAAATATATGAATAAATTTTATTCATAAAATTCTCCCACACTTGAATCTTTGCTCGTCCTCGAGGAAAAAAAACATTTCTAACGATAATATATATACATATACTTTTTTTAATTAAAACATTTTCTTCAAAACTTTTGGTCTTTGTAGGATAGAAAATTTGTTCAAAATAACTTCTTCCATCGTGCCAAATGATTAATCTTTTAAACTTCACCAAATCTTCTACCTTGCTTCTAATTTCATTTTTGAAAAAACAAAATTTTGCATTCTTTTCCTCTTAGATCTTTCGGAATTGATAACTTTATGATCACAAGTCTTGAATATCACAATTCTTCATCCATAAGCTTGCTCTTTATGTTAATCTCCACTAATGTAGATTCAACACTGGTTTTTGAAATCTATTTAGGACTTTTTCTTGGTTTATAATGCCAGGCTTCAGGCTAGCAGGATAAAGATATTTTTGTAGTGACTTTTCTTCTTCTACCTTGGAGAAAATGTTCCTTGATACTATTTATTCCATCTTTATTTTTTTCAGTTTTTTCTTCTTTTTTTCTGTATATATGATTTCATCAACACAAAGAGATATAAGAATATACACACACTTATATATTATATCTCTCTCTTGTTCCTTTTTTTTTCTTTTCTGTTTCGTGCTTTGCACAACCTTTTTTTCTTTTCTAATAAATATTACTTATCATGGCGGGAAGAAGTAATAACTATAATAGTAATATATATCTCTTTTTTCTTTTTTTTTTTCTTCTTTTGGGGGGTTATAGACCATGGTGTTTTCTTTTTAAAAAATAGGATAAAGGCTCAAAAATAGGTTCTAAGAGGTAAAAAAAATCTTGGGGAGAATAAACTAAAAGAGGCTAAAAGGTGTATCAAAGAAAGCCTAATTTCATCTTTCAAGAATCAGTGTCATCCATTATTTTTCCTCGAAGAACATTTAGAGCAAGTTCTAGAAAAATTATTGAGTATACCTTCTTGCGATAATAACTTTCTCAATTTCTTTATCTCGCGAGTTGGAGACGCTAGTTTTTGAATTCACAAAATTAAAGTCATAGACATGGAATTGATATGATAATGAAAAAAACTTAATATTTGAGCACAATAGAAATAATTTATTTTACTAATTTAAAACCTACAACGACAATCATTAAGAAGAAAAAATTTATTATAACATATATATATATATATATATATATATATATATATATATATATATATATATATATATATATATAGTACATAAAGTACTAAAGAAATTTTTTGAAAAAATAAAATAAAAATATTTTTAGCTTTCAAATTTACAGTCACAGAAGAAAGCTTGAAAGAAACTGCGACCACACATATTCTATGTGTAATAGACTGGACTAGGTTTTAGACCTTATCAGTCATGGGGTCCATGTTTTGATATAAACCAGAAAATTTACCTGAGCTAATAATTAATGTATACAATTAGATGGTTAACCAACCAGTAACTTAGGCATACCGACCACCATGGAATTACTCCTATATAGATGGCTCTGTTTTTGTAGAGGCCTGCATGGGATGTCCTGGTTGTACAATAATCTGGATAACCAGATCAATTGGTTAAGCATTTATTGAATACAAATTATATTGGGCTTATGAGGCTCCATTGCTTCACCCTCAATGACTACCGGTAAGAAAATTATAGTTCTGAGTATAATGTCGTCAGCTCGACTTATTAACATCGGAATGTATTATGCTATCAAGGTTACCTATGGTTGTTGCTCAAAATAACCTCCAAAATACATCTTTAATCTGTCACCATTTACCTTAAATTTGTTTCGTCCATTGATCTGTTGGATTATAATTGCCCCATATGGAGTAACATCTGTAACATTATAAGGACCTGTCCACCTATATTTTAATTTCCCTGGAAATAGCCTTAGCCTACTATTATAAAGAATTACTTGATCTCTAATTTTGAAACTTTTTTGTCGGATCAAATTGCCATGCCATATTTTTGTTTTTTCTTTGAATATTCTGGAATTTTCATAAGCTTCCAACCTCAGTTCTTCCAATTCATTAAACTGAAAAAATCTTTTTTACCAGCAGAGTTTAATTCAAAGTTTAATGCTTTTAGTGCCCAAAAAGCTTTGTGTTCTAATTCAACTGGCAAATGGCAGGCCTTTCCAAAGACTAATTTATATGGGGATGTTCCAATTGGTGTTTTGAACTCCGTTCGGTAAGCCCATAATGCATCATCTAATTTTAAAGACCATACTTTTCTTGAAATTCCAACCGCCTTTTCAAGAATTCTTTTCAACTCACGGTTGGAAACTTCAACTTGCCCTTGTGTTTGAGCATGATATGGAGTTCCAATTTTATGAGTCACACCATATTTTGATAGCAAAGCAGAAAATTGCCTATTCAGGAAATGAGTTCCTTGATCACTAATGATGACTCGAGGTGTGCTAAATCTAGTAAAAATATTTTTCTAAGAAAATTAAATACTGTATGAGCATCATTCTTCCTTGTGGGGATGGCTTCAACCCATCTTTATACATAATTCACAGCCACAAGGATATATTCAAATGAATGAGAAGAAGGAAAAGGACCCATGAAAGGACCCATGAAAAGGACTCATCTCTATGCGGAACCAAGCTGTCTCACAACCCCGACTACTCTTCCATAAGCAGCGCATTGCTGAAATGAACATATCGAGCCTAATGTACAGCCCATACTCATATTTAAATCCATTCACAGACCTCAAGACAATTCTGATCATACCAAACTAGGCCAATGACCTTTCAAGGGTCCATAATCACCCCCTTTTCCCATAACACATGAGAACCACCATCATAACCGGAGCAAACCTCCACAGTCTATAACCCAATAAACCGTGTGCCCTCCAGGTATAAATTCTCAAATTAATGATATTACCACAATCCTCATACTTGGTTTAAATCTTAAATCAATCGAGTAACTACATGCCACACTTATACAATCTTCCTGTGGGACACGCTCCCACAACCTTCTGAAACACATAATAGGTCTGCACACCCAAACCACCGGCTGCACTAACGCTGAAAAGTGATCAAGAATCCCTAACCAGGATGCAAAGCCTTTTTCACAAAACACAGATCTCAGGTGACACTGATGACAATACCAACTTACTTTAAACATCGAAACTCCTTTCGTGCTCATCCGAGCTCGTGACATCCTTGTCAGCACCGAACTGCAACCTTGATCCTCACTTCAAATTCGACACCACTCACTGCTCCCAACGTGCCAATAAAAGCTTTTCACTGGACTTACTCCAGGAGAAACATAGCAACACACGGGTAAATTCTTATAACCATAGAATATGCAAACATCTAAGTAGTGGTCCGAGCCACCATAGCCCTTTCGGGATCCACCTACACATTCAGGCCATAACAGAAGAATGCTTCTGAATAACATTAATTACGGCGGCCGACAATCCTTACACGTACCGTCACAAATCACCTGCATAACTTGATCACGCTAAAGGAACTGATCACTGACCCCGATAGGCCAATTCAACTATGGGTAATCAATGTACCTTTTTTCAATTTATCCTTGATTGCCTTAGAAATAATACTAACTCCATTCAACACATAACATACTCCATCTGCACTCATCCTGAGTGACCTTGAATCGCGAGGCCATGCTGTCTCAAATCCCATAAACCATTTCATACGTCCCAAATGCTACACTGCAAGTCAAGACATCATAGAACATTATGGGCCTCCACTCATAAGTTTCTGCAAAAGCTTGATTCTCAACCACACCCATAGGCTCAAAATCATTAGGCACCACACTTTACCCCTTGAATCCACTAGGACCGTCACTTAGAGCCACCAGCTCTGACTTGGCCCCAAATATGATCAACTCCATGAATCTAATAGCACATGAATATCCTCTCGACGAAGCACCTGGCATAATTACTTCCTTTGAAACCACATCTATATAAGGCATAAATCCCGAATCCTTTCCCAAGTCTGAACATGAGCCAATAAGGCCAACCATAGCACCCTTTAACAATTCTTTTACTCAAATCACCACTTATGTTCTTTTCCCGTAGCCGAAATAACCAAGAAATATGCTAACAACCAGAAAACCTCGCAAGTGGTTAACCATGCAACCCAATCATAGGCGGTGGGACTCTCCCACTTAGCTTGAAGCCACTATTACACACTCTGGAATTCACCGGAACTCCTTATCTCTTATTGACATAACCTTGTGCAATCAACCGCCAAAATTCTCGATATCTTACTGTAGAGAATCATCAACAACATTCGCACGACCGGTCCCTTCGCTGTATAACCAATAGAATTCTTCGCATAAGCCTCGCCAACCACGCGACCACTAACATGCTCGTAGGAATAACCCACCTATAGAAATCACTCCCCGGCATCTTCCAATGCTGCTGCACAAGGTACAATCACTAAGACACCAATAACCCATCACGAGTCCGAGCTCACTCTCCAACTGCACAAGTCCATCCACCCCTCGTGGACATCAATTAAATATACGGTAACATTCTTCCAATTCAAAGTTATGTTTTATCCTTCTTCATTCAAGCAGATTATTCCCGTTATATCAAATCTCCTACCGCATAATAGCCCATACTTCTAATTAAATCCATAGACCCCAATCACTAATATTCTCAAATCACTCCAAACTCTCCTTAAGGTGCATATTCATCCTACTAACAAGCCCATATGCAACATCCGCCACTCTCCCACTTCGGTAAACTCAATTCTCTAATCAACCAACTAACCTGCACTTCTCATCCCTGGCCTTCTAGAAGTTTTGAACACCGCCTGACACTTTCCACATGTCATTCCTCATACTTTGCTGCTCAATTATTGCCTTAAATAAAATCTACCTTCGTCGCACTTGAATCCACAAATCGCTACTAACTTCAATTTTTCAGAAGATCATCTTTCTCGAGCTGCCAATATTAGAAATGTCGATTCAGTACTGAACTACCGCACCCTACGATATCAGACAACCGCATTGTCAATACTATTTTGCAATGGCTTGCCCCAAAGATGAATTGTAGAAGATCACAACACTGTGAACTTAGTACGTTCATTTAGGACAATAACACCTCATGATAGAAGAAAACTCCACCAACTCACCTCTGGCCATTCTTAGTGCGATTACCTTTCCTTTGCCGGGAATAAAACACCAAATCTCTAGATCATGCACTGAGTAAACCTCCCTTCAAGTCATTCACTGCCCCAATGATCATATGCTAAAAACTCATGTTTTAGTTATTGTAACAACACTATAAGTATTGCATTTCACAATGATTTGAGCTTAAATGATTATGAGTTGTACTAAATTCATGATTTATGC
>MU678490.1:33872-53679 GCA_026770625.1 Nicotiana glauca
TTGAATTGATAATTGTTTAAGTCTACATCAGTCGAGAAGTTAATCACAATTCCTCGTGGGAACGATACTTTACTTACTACTATATTACTTGTCGATCGCGTACACTTGCGTGAGTGTTTTGGTCGCAACACCCAACACATAGGCAAACATCCTACCATTATATCAATATTGTGGGACAATTGTTCATAAGCAACATGGCAACTTGTGCCTAACCTCAGAGCTCTCAGAAGTACCGCTACTGAGCCGAAACAATAGAATATGCATCCACAAGGAGACGATAATAGCTCAATAACCCCGTAGGGAGAAACACCCGCACAACATTCGTAATGCCATTACAATTCTTCAATTCTCAATTTATGACAAGCGCTTCGCATCGCATAAGATTGAGTAGGAAAGAAACAAAGGCATAAGCCTCACAGGAATCAAATCGCACGATAAGGAATCAAGAAGGGAAGTATTTCTAACAACACTATAGCCTCCTGAAGATAAGTACAGACGTCTCCGTACTGATCCGCGAGACTCTACTAGACTTGCTCATGACTCGTGAAACCTAAGGAACCTAGTGCTTTGATACAATGTTGTCACGACCCAAAATCTACTAAGGGCCGTGGTGGCGCCGAACACCGCTGACAGGCAAGCCAATCGAAATATTTGATTAAATTCTTGTTTTAATACTTTTGGAAACACTTCTTTTATACGATTAAAACAATACTCAGTATATTCCTCCGAATGAATAATGAAATATTTAAACAATTTTTAAAATTTCTGAATACACCCAAATATATCCCAGAACCTGTAGTCACAAGTACATAAGCAATTTTTGGGAAATAATATAATACAATATCCGTCTGAAATATAGTGGATAGAAAGTAAATACATTTTACTGGGAGGGAATTTACTAGTTGCGGGCCGCCTCAAATAATGCAACTCACCTAGTCCCCGAATCATCCGTGCTGCTATGCCCAGTAGGCCACTCGAGTTAACATATACATGTGCAATAAAAAATGCACAGAAGTATAGTATGAGTACGAAAAAAATGTGTACTCAATGAGAATCCCGTCTAATCTCGAAGAAGTAGAGACGAGATGGTCTACTTCGACATTTACTAGTGGTCCAATAATGATGTCAATAATACATTAAATCATGGATTTTCTATAAACTTGATTTTAATCCAATTAAAGAAAACGAGTAACCAATTAATTCATTTATAGGAAATTTCCAAAATTTTCTTCTCGTTATTTATCCAAATATTTTCAAGTCATGAAGAGGCAATAACAACTTTAATAAGTTCAAGGCAATAATACCAGCATGCACAAATAATCACCGTAGGACGTACAGCCCGATCCAACATAAAAGTAAATTGTGCACTGCCGAGGGTCGAACGACTCGAACCATAGATGCATCTATTACCCCTATCGCGAACTATCCATGCGACATGGTCAACATAAAATAAACAATCACCCTGCTCATGAATCATTCATGCGACGCAGGTACACATAAAAATACATGCTCAAATAACCAATTAAGAATTTATCCGGGATGATTATTCAAATAAAATCCACTTTCTCTTTTAAAAATTTAAGAAAAGAAGTCAAATCCTTTTGAGAATGGATTTATTAATTCGATGTGGTTTAAGCAATTCGAGCTATTAATAAGATTACAAATATTCCAAGTATAGCATGCTTCTGGGTCCTAGACTACCCGAAATTAAATATAATAGTAGCTACGCACGGACTCCCGTCACCTCGTGCGTACGTAGCCCCCACAAATAGGGGGACATAACCAATTAATTCACCTATGGGGACATTTCCCTCTTACAAGATTAGAAAGGAGACTCACCTCGCTCCGAAGATCCATAACCGGCATTCCACGCACTTCCGAAGACTCAAATCAATGCACAATGCTCCAAAACTAGCCAATAATTATGTAAATCCATTAATATATGTTAAGGTACTCATTATAGTCCAATTTATAACAATTCTTAACCCCGATCGAAATGTTGACAAAAATACCCTCGGGCCCACGTGCCCGGATTCTGAAACTTTTTGAAGATAAAGTTTACCCATAGCCTCACAAACTCAAATATGTGATTTTCTCTAAATTCCATACCCAAAATCGTGGTTAAATTCTAAGAATACTAATTTTCTAGGTTTTTCATCTAAAACCCTTGATTTTCCTAAATTTCCACATGTTAAATCTACTCGTAATCTATGTATTCAACTTATGATGTGTAGAAATTACTTACCTCTTGATGATGATGGAATCCCTCCTCAAATGCTCTCAAAAATCGCCTAAGTCCAAATGGGAAATGGGCTAAGTCTCGATATAAAAAGCCACAGCTCCAGACGTAGAATTCGCATTTGCGACTCCTCGACTCGCAATTGTGATGTCGCATTTGTGACAAAATCTCCACAAATGTGAAGCCCGGCCTTCCCTTATAAGGTAGCATATGTGATAGAATTCCTCACAAATGCGAAGAGGTCAGCATCACAAAAGCGATTATCCCCTCGCAAATGAGATTCTCCACTCAGCAGCCCCAGGTTCGCAAATGCGAAAAGGGACTCGCAAATGCGAAGTCGAATTTGCGACCAACACATCGCAAATGTGATCATACTAGAATCAGCAACCCCATCTCTTAGAAAAGCATTCCAAAGCTATCCTGAATCATATCCGAGCCCTCGGGGCTCCAAACCAAACACATGCACAAGTCTAAAAACATAATACGGACTTGATCGAAGCCTCAAGTCACATCAAACAATGCTAAAATCATGAATCACACTCCATTTCAAACTTGAAGAACTTAGAATTTCAAACTTCTACATTCGATGCTGAAACCCGTCAAATCACGTCCGATTGACTTTAAATTTTGCACACAAGTCATATTTTGCATTACGGACCTACTCCAACTTCCGGAATCGGATTCCGATCCCGATATCAAAAAGTCCACTTCCGGTCAAACTTCTCAAAAATCTTCAAATTTCTCTCTTTAGCCAAACGGCTCCAAAATGACCTACGGACCTCCGAATTCACTTCCGATCGCGCTCCCAACTCCAGAATCAGCATACGGAGCTACTCCTAGACTCGGAATCCCAAACGGACATATATAACACTGAAATGCACTTCAAACCAAACTTATGAAATTTTTTCCAAAATTCTAACTTCCACAATAGGCGCCAAAATGCTCTCGGGTCATCCAAAACCCGATCCGGGCATATGTCCAAGTCTGAAATCATCATACGGACCTGCTAGAACCTTCAGATCCCAATTCCAAGGTCGTTTACTCAAAAATCCAATCCTAGTTAATTATTTCAACTTTAAGCTTCCGAAATGAGAATTCTCTTTACAAATTAACTCTAAACTTCCCAAAATTCAATTCTGACAATACGTACAAGTCATATTACCTGAAATGAAGCTGCTCATGGCCTTAGACTATTGAACGACACGCTAGGGCTCAAAACGACCGATCGGGTCGTTATAATGGTAGTGATACAAAATTTTGGTCATCTCTTCTTCGGGCACACACCTCTTGATGATATTATCTGCACAAATTTTGAACAAGTAAGGTTCATTCCACCAATAATACTTAGCATCAAAAATAAGATTTTTTCTCTGTTGGTAAGAGATATCTTGGGGTGTCCAACTTCCAACCAAGTGGTTAGCAATATCTGTGAACCAGGGTGGTTGAGTCACAACAAAGTCAACTGAAAAAATGTGTTCATCAGGAAATTCTTCTTTTATCTCGTTGAACTCTAGGGGAGGGTCTTTTTGTCTAGACAAATGGTCAGCTATCTGATTCTCTGTTCCTTTTTTGTCTTTTATCTCAAGGTCAAATTCTTGCATAAGTAAAATCCATCTTAACAATCTAGGTCGAGCATATTTTTTGGCTAAGAGGTATTTTAAAGCTGCATGGTCAGTAAAAACAGTCACCTTTGTTCCCATCAAATAAGAACGAAATTTATCAAATGCAAATACTACTGCCAGTAACTCTTTTTCTGTTGTGGCATAATTCAGTTGAGCCTCATTTAGTGTTCTACTGGTATAGTAAATGGGATGAAAAATCTTATCCTTTCTTTGGCCTAAAACAGCTCCAACTGCCATATCACTAGCATCACACATAACCTCAAAAGGTTGACTCCAATCAGGGGACACAACTACAGGGGTAGTTGATAATTTCTCCTTAAGGGTGTCAAAAGCTATCATACAATCACCTGAAAATCAAACTTAACATCTTTCATCAAGAGGTTAGTCAGAGGTTTTGAAATCTTTGAAAAATCTTTTATGAATAGTTTGTAAAAAACTGCATGACCTAGAAAACTTCTAATGCCTTTAACAGTTGTGGGAGGGGGTAATCCTTCTATAATATTAATTTTAGCATTATCAACTTCTATCCCATTAGCAGTGATCTATGTCCTAAAACAATTCCCTCTGTAACCAATAAAATGACATTTTTTCCAATTCAGAATCAAGTTTGTCTCTTCACATCTCTTAAGAACTAAAGTCAAGTGATAAAGACAATCTTCAAATATTTTGCCAAAGAGTGTAAAATCATCCATAAAAATTTCAAGAAATTTTTCAGTCATGTCAGAAAAAATTGCTGACATGCAACGGTGAAATGTAGTAGGGGCGTTGCACAGACCAAATGGCATTCTCCTATATGCATATGTTCTATGAGGACATGTGAAAGTTGTCTTATCCTAATCTTCGGGTGCAATTGATATTTGGTTATACCCTGAATAGCCATCGAGAAAATAGTAAAAACCATATCCTGCAATTCTTTCTAACATTTGATCAATAAATGGTAAAAGAAAATGATCTTTTCTGATAGAATCATTGAGACGTCTATAATCAATACAGAATCTCCATCCCGTAACAGTCCTTGTAGGTATGAGTTCATTATTTTCATTCTTTATAAATGTCATACCTCCTTTCTTTAGTACTACCTAAACTGGACTTACCCAAGGGCTATCTGAAATTAGGTAGATAATACGTGCCACTAGAAGCTTGACAATCTCCTTTTTAACAACTTCTTGCATTGCAGGATTCAATCTCCTTTGGGGTTGGATTATTGGCTTGTAGCTATCTTCCATGAGGATTCTATACGTACAAATTGTTGGACTAATCCCTTTGATATCCTCTGCAGTCCACCCCAAGGCTCCTTTGTGTGCTTTTAAAACTTGAATCAGTCTTTCTTCTTGTTCTGCAGTCAAAGAAGACGAAATAATTACTGGAAATAGTTCTTGCGCAAGATAAATATATTTTAAATGAGAGGGAAGAACTTTGAGTTCAATTTTTTGTTGAACTTTTTCTGATTGCATCTCCTTATCCTCTGAATCTTTTTCCAGTATTTCGGCTTCTCTCCTAATTGTGGGATCATCATCTTGTGCGGTGCCTGATTTGGTCAAACATCTTTCCATTGATTCTAAAATTAATTGATCATCTTTCAATTCATCTGCAAGATCTCTAATCATTTCGATAGAATAACATGAAGATGATGCCTCATCTCCTGAAAATCTTAATATCTTTTGCATATCAAAAATGACTTTTTCTCTATCAACTCTCAAGATTAGTTGCCCTTGATGAACATCTATGATTGCTCTTCCTGTAGCAAGAAATGGTCGACCCAAAATTATTGGTTCATCAAGATATTCTTTCATTTCAAGTACTATAAATTCTACAGTGAAAATAAACTTATCTACTCTTTCAAGCACATTTTCAAGTATTCCCTTAGGTTTCTTAGTACTTTGATCTGCAAAATGAAGAGAAACACCTATGTCCTTCATTTCATCAAGATCCAAGTTTCTAAAGATAGAAAATGGCATCAAATTTATTGAAGCTCCAGAATCGCAAAGTGCTTTTTCAAAATATAAACCTCCCAAAGTGCATGGAATGGTAAAACTACCGGATCGCCAAGTTTTTGTGGTAGCTTATTTTGAAGTATAGCACTGTATTTTTCAGTAAGGATTACCACAGAAACTTCTTTCAATTTCCTTTTACTTGATAAAATTTCATTTAAAAATTTAGCATATGAAGGCATTTGCAACAAACAATCAGTGAAAGGAATATTGATATGAATCTGTTTTAAGATTTTCAAAAATTTTACCAATTGACCATCAAGCTTTTCTCGCTTCATTTTTTGTGGAAAAGGAATTGCCACAGTTGGGGCAGCCATTTTTTTAGAAATTTTTTCTTCCTTATTCTTTATTTCTTTCTCCTTTGATGGTTCAGATGGTTTTTCAAAATTCTTACCCTTGTCTACCTGTTGTTCTGTCTGGTTCTTTTCTTGTCTGTCTAGATAAGGTTCATCTAGTTCCTTACCTGACCGTAAAATGATGGCCTTAAGGTGCTCCTTTAGATTTTTCTCTGTATTGCTTGGTAAGAGTCCCCGAATCTTTTCTAATACAAGAGCTGCCAATTGGCTTAACTAAATTTTTGAGGAATGAATTCTGTCTTTCCATCTTTTTATCAGTGAACTTAATATACTTGTACAAAAGGTCATACAGACTTGGATGAGCTTGTTGGTGCCTCTGCTGGTATGACCCTGCTTGTTGATATGGTCCTACTTACTGATAAGGTCTGTAGCTCAGTTACCCATGATTTTGACTCTGGTATCTCAATGGACCATGTACCTATTGTTTCTGGAAGCTTTGAGAGTTTTCTGCACCATTTGGGTTACTCCACTGAAATCATGGATGCTTCTTTGCCATTGGACTCCCAAAAGGATATGGCTTGTAACCGATGACATTAACATGTTCCTCTGTTTGGTTGGTTGCTTGACATTCATGGTTCTGGTGGTTTCCTCCGCACATGTCACAAGCTTCAGAGTGGTTTGATTGTTGTGTATTCACCTGAAAATATTCAAACTTTTGTGCCAAAGAAATAATTTGTTGCGTTAGTGTATTTAAAGCATCAACCTGATTTACCATAGCAGCCTTTTTAATTATTACACGCTCATATGGCCATTGGATAGCATTTTCAGAAATTTCATTCAACAGTTGCAATGCTTCCTCTATGGTTTTTCCCATTACAGAACCTCCTACAATTGTATCTATCACATTTCTAGCAGAGGGTTTTAACCCGTGATAAAAAATATATAATTGCATATGTTCAGTAATGTCGTGGTGCATGCATTTTCTTAACATTGCTTTTAATCTTTCCCAAGCTTGATGAACTGACTCAGTATCAGTGTGCAAGAAATTAGATATGTCTTGTCTTAAATTTATTATTTTAGCAGGGGAAAATATTTGTTTAAAACCTTCAGAGCCATCTGGTCCCATATCGTAATGAACCCTTGAGGCAAACTTCGCAACCAAGTCTTGGTATCTTATTTTAAAGAAAAAGAAAATAGCCTTAACTTGATAGATTCAGGAGGTACTCCATTATACTTAGCAGCTTCTACAAGTTCTAGAAAATCAATTAAATGACCATGTGAATCTTTACTTGTATCACTAGTGAAGATACAAGATTGTTAAATTGTTTGAATTAGGTCGGTCCTGATTTTAAAGTTGTTGGTTGCCACTGGGGGCTTCCTAATTCACAATTGAAATGATCAGGTTAATCCCTAAGAATTCTGTTTGCTGGCCTTGGTGCCACTTCATCAAATTGCTCATCTACATGGACTGGTGGTGGGATCCCAAGTGTGTTAATGTCTTCTGCTTCCTGGTTTTCCATTTCTTTGCAAGTGGCTCCTTGAGAAAATGATGTTTTTTCTTTCCTGCGCAATCGAAGAAATCTTTCAATTTCAGGATCGTAATTAGTCAACTCTTTTATAGAAGAGCGGGTTATAAACTACTTAAAATTTCGAGAAAGAAAAAAAACTTAACATTAATTTCTAGTGTAGTACTAGTAATTAATAACTAAACTAAAGTAAATTTCAAAGAAAATATATATAGTTAGTGAAGAAATATAAATACCACAATATTGTAGATAATAATAATAGTAATTAGTCTAATAGAAAATATAAAAAAGTATAAAACAATGAAACTATCAAGTGAGCATCACTAGTAATACTAACAATGAATTGAGATAGTATAGTATTATTAAATTATAAATAAAAGTTGTACTAGTGAATAATAGTGATCAATAAGAATAACATTGTAGAAGGACTACTACTACTACTACTACTACTACTAATAATAATAATAATAATAATAATAATAATAATAATAATACAAAAAATATACAATGATAAGAAAATAAAAATATGTAACAACAAACTATATTGAAAAATAAAAAAGAAGTACGTCGAAGTACTGTTAATGAGAAAAAAAATGATACAACAGGTGATAATACTAATATTAATTGCACTAAATATAATGAAGGAAAGCTAATGGTAGAAATAATAGGAAGAAGTACTAATATGTTTTTATTTTATTTTTAAAGTGCTATTACAAAAAAGAAAATGATAATATTAATATGACAGTAGTAGTTATAGTACTACTTAGCAATTAGTGATAATAGTAACAGATAAATAGCAATAATAAGGTCTCAAATTAGTAACAAAATATTTAATCTGAAGTAGATGTACGCCAATCCCCGGCAACGGCACCAAAAATTTGAAGAGGCCAATGTGTATAGGATTTTCCTGCTTGTGCTTTGTCAAATTCTAGTATAGTTTATGATATTGTCCCACAGAGATTGGAACATCTATGCTACAAACTTTTAATATTTCAACTACTATATGAGAGAATCAGATAGATGAAAATTTTGTTTAATTAAAATTTGTTAAATATTGTGACGACCTGACCCGTCGTCTTATGAGTTACCGTTCTATTTTTCCCATTTTCAGCTTTTTTATGCTTCATTATCCGTATCATATGTGATCGAGTTGGTTTGTAGTGATTTTGATAAGAAATGAGACACTTAGTCGCTTATAAGAAAGTTTAAGTTGGAAAAGTCAACCGAATATTTACTTATGAGTTAGGGGGCTCGGATGTGATTTTCGGTGGTTTGGTTAGCTTCAGAGGATGATTTGTGACTTAGGATTGTGATCAGAATTTATTTTGGAGGTCCGATGTAGAATTAGGCTTGAATTGGCGAAGTTAGTATTTGGCGAATTTCGGGTGATAGGTGAGATTTTTATCCGAGGTCGGAATAGAATTCCGAGAGTTTTTGTAGCTTCGTTAGGCAATTTGAGATATGCGTTCAAAATTTCAGGTCATTCGGACGTGATTTGGTTGGGTTTTTGGTCAAAAATGAGTTTCGGAAGATTAATGAAACTTAGGCTTGAATCCGATGTGTTTTGAGCGATTTGATATTGTTTGAAGTGTTTTGATGATTGGAACAAGTTTGAATAAGATTTTAGAAAGTGTTGGAACAATTGGTTTGAAGTCCCGGGAATTCGGGTGAGTTTCGGGTAGGTTCCGGGATGTTTTAGGCCAAAAATCATAGCTGTAGCAGGTCCAGAAGGGTTGCAGGCCTCGGAAACCACCCGCGCGGACCACACAAAAATAAGTGCGTCCGCGGTGAGTGCTGTGCGGACCGCAAAAAAGCAGGCGCGGGCACGGCCGCGGCCGCAATAGGCGTTTCGCGGACCGCACAAAAAGGGGCGCGGCCGCGGTAAAGAACCTATCCGCTGGTCCTATTTCAGAAGCTCATATATTTTGATCTATAAGGAATATTGAGATGATTCAAAAATAAAAGTTGTAGCCCTTCGTGTCTAGTGGTAAAGATACGCAAATTTGAACATCCGTAGAGAAAGTTATGGCGCAAATACTGAAGCCTGTCACTGCAGTCAAAAGTTGGCGCGGCCGCGTTCGCTTTAGCACGGACCACACTTGTTTTGCGCAGACCGCGGTTATTTTTGTGTGGCCACGGAGGTGAAAATATGGGTTTTACTCTATAAATACGAGATTTTGGGTTTTATTTGATATTTTACCCGAGAGAGCTCGGATTGTTTGCGATTTTTTGAAGGTTTTTCAAGAAATTTATCGGGGTAAGTGATTCTAACTAAGATTTGGCTAGATTATATGAATATATCATTGAATTCATTATTTAATTTATGATTTAGGATGGAATTTGGGAAAAAAATTGTGGAATCTTTCAAAAATATAAAATGATGATTTGAAGGACCAAATGGTGTCGGAATTGGATAAATTTTATATGTATAGACTCGTGGCGAGATAAGGAATCCATTGCTGTTAAATTTTCTGATTTTCGAGAAGTGATCTCGAGGCTTGGGTTTTGGTAATTTCGGGATTTGTGCCTGTTATTGATTGTTTTTAGTTAGGCTTTGTTCCCTTAGTATATTGTGATGTATTCGCTCTGATTTTGGATAGATTCGACGCACGTGGATGCCAATTCGCAGGACAAGGGCATCGCGAGTTAAAGAAATAGCCGGTTCGAGGTGATTAATGTTTGTAAATGACACCCTGAGGGTTTGAAACCCCGGGTTTGCACACCCTAGTGCTGTATTGAGGTGACTTGCACGCCAGATAACGGGCGTGGGATATAGCACCATTGGGGATTGTGACTCGGTCCGTCCCGCTTAATAAAAATACTACTAAATTGCTTGAAGCTTAGTTCATATCCTTATAAAAATGGATTAATCATTATAATTTGGCCTCATGACAACTAATTGAATCCTTCAGGGATTGTTTTTAATGGTTTCTTACCATATTTTCATATAATTGATCTCAGTCCAAGGTTTTAAATACTGTTTTGCAAACTCAGCCATCTTTCTAAGATTTGAAAACTTAAATGATATTTCTAAATGATATTTTGGGCTAAGAACTACTGTTTTACAAATGTCCAAGGGGCTTATGATGATTTCTGGACTGAGCATGGATCGGGATGCGTGCCGTAGCAGTAAGTGTGGGTACCGTCTTGGTCCGGTAACAATGACTGATCAAAGCGAAAAAACTTTAGACAGTGATAACAATGGCATTGTAGGACGCATCGTGGTCAGGTAACAATGACTGAACAGGAATAAATTAATGCCATGAGATGGCTTGATATTGCGCTTGGGTTGTAGGAGCCCTTTCAGAGTCTGAGCCCATTCCAGTGAGCGCTGGAGAGGTGAGGAGGTTTTCAGGCCTAATGAGAGAGGTGAGAAGGCTTTCAGGCCTTATGATGTTATAGTTCTTGGGTCGTAGGAGCCCCTCCGGAGTCTGTGCACACCCTCAGTGAGCGCCGTCGACGATAAATAAATGGATGGCTCGGGCTGCACGCCGTACTGGATACTAGAGTGTACCATCATATGCATTACATTGCACTCATGCATTTGTTCTTATCTGTATTATATGTCATAATATTTCTGCACTTTTATTTCATTGGTTTTTATGCTACTTATTGCAATAATTACCTGATATCCTGTCGTTATCTGTTAACGGAACGTTGTGCTCGAGGGGCTGACTTCTGTGCTTGTTTTCACTACTTTTTTTGCATTCATTTGCTTAAATGTTGGAAAAAGACATTTTCAAAAGAGGTTTTAAACTGAGCTAAGATATTTCTAAAGATTCACAGTTTCACTGTTTTTCTCAAAGGGTTTACACTGCTCTTATATAGCATGATGGCTTGCTTTACGTGATTTTTTACTGCTCAGTTTTTATTTACCCTTATTACTCATTGAGTTGGAGTACTCACTTTGCTCCCTACACCTCGTGTGCAGTTGCAGGTATTTATTCACCCGGCAGCGGATATAGGCTGTTTGGAGGCAGAGTTGGAAGAGCTTAGCGAGGTGACTGCCAGCGTTCGCAACACCGTTTTCTTCATGTGACATTCATTATTCTTGTTCAGTGTACTTCTAGACTTGTAAATGTAAATTTCATCCTTATAGATGCTCGTGACTTGTGACACCCCGGTTAGGCCTGTGTTGGGTTGGATTTCCACATTTTTATCTATACTTCCGCTATTTGGTATTATTAAACCATGTTGTACTATAATTGTGTTAAATAATTATTTTAAAAGGGTGAATTGGGGTTGATTGGTTGGCCTTGTCTTCACGAGAGGCGCCATCACAACCAGGTTCAGGATTTGGGTCGTGACAAGTTGGTATCAGAGCCTAGGTTACTAGGTCTGATGAATCATGAGTAGGTTTAGTAGAGTCTTGCGGATCGGTACAGAGACGTCTATATTTATCCTCGAGAGGCTGCAGAACCTTTAGGAATACTTCACATTCTTGAATTCTTAACGTGCGTCCTTGATTCAGCTTGAAAAAGTAATTCTTACAATTCCTTCCACGTGTTGGTCTGCCCGAATGAGCTCTCAGTATTAGATGTGCCTTGATGACTTGTAATTCCCCAATCGAAGGGCGAGACGTGATCTCTGTGAGTTTGATGTTAGGCCAGTCTGGAGGACTTGAGGCCGGATCTTTGCCTATGGCTTGAGCACCGAGGTGCTAATTGTGAGAGCAAGCGTTTTGAACTTATATGTTCGGTATTGTCCCTATTAGTGGGAATAATGGCTGGATATATACGTGATGAGTATGTTAGTACTGCGAGATGCATCGATATGACTTGTAAGTGACGAGGAAGGGCTCCTGGATAATAGATGAACTATTAAGTGTTTGATTTTCATTGTGATGGGATGTGTAACCCCGAGTTATGGGCGCGTGAAGAATCTTTTCATGTCTCATATTTGGAGTGAAGTAAATTTCATGTTATGGTATGAGTTTAGACTCAGGAAGATTCAGTGATTGTGTAATGTGTATGACAGTGGAAGGTATGCAAAAATGTTAATTGAAGGTAAAACATGTGGGTTATCTCTTGCGGAGTGTCCTAAGGTGGTTTGATCCTTATGTTGTCTATTAGAAGATCTCGTTTACAAGTGAAGAATATGCGTTGAAATCTAAATTAGGCCGCCTAGAGAATGGACTTAACTGTTGTGTGAGTAAATGCAAGAATTTCTGAAGAGTTAAAATTTCAGAAGATTTGTGTTTCCACAAGCTTATGAAGGAGTGAGTTCAATCTCACTATGGTATTACGACAACAATAGAGTATATGCGTTATGATTTATTGAGTGCGTTTTGATATATGGATTTGAGCCAAGTTAGGGAGTGTGCTATTAATTAAGTTGATTGCACGGTTAAGAGCTATATTGTTCCAGTCTGCCACAGAGATGCCTCTGTATTATTCAATCCCGGTTCCACCTATGCTTATGTGTCCTCATATTTTGCTCATTATTTGGGTATTCCCCAAGAGCTTCTTTCTTTACCTGTTCATGTATCTACCCCTGTGGGCGATACTATTGTTGTGGACCGTGTGTACCGGTCATGTGTTGTGATTATTGAGGGTTTGGAGACCCGAGTTGATCTATTGCAATTGAGCATGGTGGACTTTGATGTTATGTTGGGCATGGATTGGTTATCTCCGTGTCATGCTATTCTAGACTGTCATGCTAAGACAGTTACTTTGGCTATGCCGGGTGTACCGCAGATCGAGTGGTGTGGTATGACTGATTATGTTCCTAGCAGAGTAATTTCTTTCTTGAAAGCCCAGCGTATGGTTTGGAAGGGTTGTCTATCATATCTAGTTTTTGTGCGAGATGTTGGAGCTGAGACTCCTAGTATTAATTCTGTTCCAGTTGTGAGGGATTTTTCCCGATGTATTTCCTGCAGACCTGTCGGGCATGACACCGGATAGGGATATTGATTTTGGTATCGACTTGGTGCCGGGCACTCAGCCCATTTCTATTCCACCATACCGTATGGCACCAGCGGAGCGGAAAGAATTGAAATAGTAGCTTCAGGAACTCCTAGAAAAGGGGTTCATTCGGCCTAGTGTGTCACCTTGGGTTGCACCAGTCTTACTTGTGAAGAAGGAGGATGGCACAATGAGAATGTGCATTGATTACAGGCAAATGAATAAAGTAACAGTGAAGAACAAGTATCCTTTGCCTCATATTGATATCTTGGTTACGTGCGAGCAGATTTGGAAGTTTTCTTGATGGTTTTTACCATGGTTCGAGCCAGATATCTTCTACCGGTGCACGTAACATATTGTATCCTTCTAAATGGTAGAAAATAGAAGATTTCTAATTGCCCGGAATGAAATTTTCTTATAGCCCAGAAATTCTAATGAGATTTTGTGTTTGCAACAAGATGGCATGATAGACGTGGTGAATAGTACATGCTTAATATTTTTATGTGCAAGGTGGCAGTTCATTCTTGAACAGAAGGTCACAAATTCTGAATGGAATAGTTAGTTTCAGGTATTTAGATATATGTTGTAACTGCTCGGTAAGATCTGAGAAGGGTGTGCACTATATTTTAACTAATAAATGTATATTGGTATTACAACACCCACTTGGTTGATCGACTACCAATATTCCGATCTTGCTATGTATTGTAGAAAAAAAAATGAAAATAATTACCATGGGATGACCGTACTTGAGGGATGTTTTAGTCATTCGAGTGTTGAGGTTGTGATTAGTTACGGTGATTTACGTGATCTATGAATTTGGAGACGGGAAATTCTCAAAAATATACTATTTCGGGATTGTGGCATGTTTGAGGTGAGTGTTTTATCTAAACTCTTTGGATGCACTAGTCGAGCTAATTGATGGTGATAAATATGCGCTGTGAGCGCGAATATATGTGAGGTTTGAACCTGTGCAAGCACCGAGCCAATATTCATGCTCCAAAGAGGCGTAGGCTATGATATGCCTAGAGTGGGATGTTGAATTTAAAGGTATAATGTTTCTCATATTCTTAACTTTGTTAAGAACTATCAGGACTATGCTTGAGATTCCCAAGATGCTAGATTCCAGAACAAACTTGGTAATTTCTATTCTGCGTTAAATGGCTGATTTGAGTTGTGACAGCATAGCTTGCTCATGCCTACAATATAGAGTGTTATTTATGCTGATCTAGGAGCATGAGAATCTTATTTCATTTAGCATATACAGGTGTACTTATTAGATTGCTCCTATATGATATGCTTGGACCGGAGGTCTGTGACCGTGCCAGGTGGATTATATTGTTTGCAACTAAGTTGATTGTGGGGTTGATGTCAATGTGAACTATAGAAGAGCTGGTTATTATTATTCTATTCATGTATCTGGGTTCCACTATGATAAACGAGCTTATAGCATATCATTGGGGTGGTACTTGTGGAACTTGCAAAGCGACTCTCTTCTTTGAGGTATTTTCTCTTTCTGGGGTAGCCGAATAGTGCAATAGTGAGGTTTACTGGTATGGCATTGTATTATGTACTACTCCGTGAGTATGATGATTCATTTGTAGTACAGTTCTTTTATTTGAGTCATTTTCATGAATTTAGTATACTCGGACTGTTGCTTTTTGGCGCGCGTACTATGTGAGTTGTGTCTTAGGCCTGTATTGATGTGTCATGTCACCAGAGTTGTGCTGGGTTAGATGAGATTGATGGGATCTAGAATGAATACAAACGGATTCGATTTCAGCATGTTGGGAGGATAATATCGAGGTTCAACTCAACAATTTGATGTAGCATTTGCCAAAGGAGAAATGACTTCATGAATGGTTGATATGGGAAATGGATTACCGCGTGATTTAGTCATCATTGGCAGCATATGAAAGTGTGAGATAAGACTTTAGTTGATAAGAGTTTTCTATCGGTATTCGGGTGTTGTGTGCAGCTGCTGTGATTAGGAGTTATCACTACAAGCATTTGAATTATGTGGTCTATCACATAATAGAACCTGAGGTTGCAGGTGTGGGTTATTACCGCTTGTTCGGGCTTATTCACAGTATAAATGTGGGATTCTAATCGTATGAAGGATTTCAAAAGTGGAAATGTGGTCCTATGGTTTGTGGGCAAGATTAGATTGCAAAAAGTTTAGTTACAATGAGTTGTCGGACTATATGAGATATGGTGATGTGGGATCACCCCTGAGTTCATGCATGGTAAGGTTATTCAGCGATTGTTTTGCTTTTGGAACAACTTTAGGCACGTTCGAGGACGAACATTTGTTTAAGTTGGGGAGGATGTGACGACCCGACCCGTCGTCTCATGAGTTACCGCTCCATTTTTCCCATTTTTAGCTTCTTTATGCTTCTTTATCCGTATCGTATGTGATCGAGTTGGTTTGGAGTGGTTTTGATAGGAAATGAGACACTTAGTCTCTTATAAGAAGGCTTAAGTTGGAAAAGTCAACCGAATGTTGACTTATGAGTTAGGGACTCGGATGTAATTTTCGGTGGTTTGATTAGCGTCAGGGGATGATTTGTGACTTAAGATTGTGATCAGAATTTATTTTGGAGGTCCGGTGTAGAATTAGGCTTGAATTGGCGAAGTTAGTATTTGGCGAATTCCGGTTGATAGGTGAGATTTTCATCCGAGGTTCGGAATGGAATTCTGAGAGTTGTTGTAGTTTCGTTAGGCAATTTGAGATATGCGTGCAAAATTTCAGGTCATTCGGACGTGATTTGGTTGGTTTTTTGGTCAAAAACGAGTTTCAGAAGATTATTGAAACTTAGGCTTGAATCCCATGTGTTTTGAGCGATTTGATATTTTTTGAAGTGTTTTGATGATTGGAACAAGTTTGAATAATGTTTTAGGAAGTGTTGGTACAATTGGTTTGAAGTCCCGGTAATTCGGGTGAGTTCCGGGTAGGTTCCGAGATGTTTTAGGCCAAAAATCATAGTTGTAGCAGGTTCAGAAGGGTTGCAGGCCTCGGAACCCACCCGCGCGGACCGCACAAAAAGAAGTGCATCCGTGGTGAGTGCTTTGCGGACCACACAAAAGTGGGCGCGGCCGCGATACGCGTCGCACGGACCGCACAAAAAGGGGCATGGCCGCGGTGAAGAACCTGCCCGCTGGTCCTATTTCAGAAGCTCATATATTTTGATCTATAAGGAATTTTGAGATGATTCAAAAATAAAGGTTGTAGCCCTTCGTGTCTAGTTTCCCGAATGGTAAAGATATCGTAATTTGGACATTTGTAGTGAAAGTTATGGCGAAAGTACTGAAGCCTATCACTGCAGTCAAAAGTTGGCGCGGCCGCGTTCGCTTTAGCGCGGACCACGGTCATTTTTGCGCGGCCGCGGAGGTGAAAATCTGGGTTTTACTCTATAAATACGAGATTTTGGGTTTTATTTGATATTTTACCCGTGAGAGCTCGGATTTTTGGCGATTTTTCAAAGGTGTTTCAAGAAATTCATCGTGGTAAGTGATTCTAACTCAGATTTGGCTAGATTACATGAATATATCATTGAATTCATCATTTAATTTATGATTTGACATGGAATTTGGGAAGAAAATTGTGGAATCTTTCAAAAATATAAAATGATGATTTGAAGGACCAAATGGTGTCGGAATTGGATAAATTTTATGTATAGACTCATGGCGAGATAAGAAATCCTTTGATATTAAATTTTTTAATTTTCGAGAAGTGGGCCCGGGGCTCGAGTTTTGGTAATTTCGGGATTTGTGCCCATTATTGATTGTTTTCAGTTGGGCTTTGTTCCCTTAGTATATTGTGATGTATTCACTCTGATTTTGGATAGATTCGATGAACGTGGATGCCAATTCGAGGGGCAAAGGCATCGCGAGTTAAAGAAATAGCCGGTTCGAGGTGAGTAATGTTTGTAAATGACATCTTGAGGGTTTGAAACCCCGAATTTGCACACCATAGTGATGTATTGAGGTGACTTGCATGCCGGATAACGGGCGTAGGGTAGAGCACAGTTGGGGATTGTGACTCGGTCCGTCCCGTTTAATAAAAATACTACTAAATTGCTTGAAGCTTAGTTTATATCCTTATAAAAATGGATTAATCATTATAATTTGGCCTCATGCCAACTGATTGAATCCTTCGGGGATTATTTTTAATGGTTTCTTACCATATTTTCATATAATTGATCTTAGTCCAAGGTTTTAAATACTGTTTTGCAAACTCAGCCATCTTTCTAAGATTTGAAAACTTAAATGATATTTCTAAATGATATTTTGGGCTAAGAACTACTGTTTTACAAATGCCCAAGGGGCTTATGATGATTTCTGGACTGAGCATGGACGGGCTGCGCGCCGCAGCAGTGAGCATGGGTACCGTCTTGGTCAGGTAACAATGACTGATCAAAGCGCACAAACTTTAGATAGTGGTAACAATGGCAATTTAGGTTACGTCTTGGTCAGGTAACAATGACGTACCAGGAATAAATTGATGCCACGAGATGGCTTGATATTGCGTTTGGGCTGTAGTAGCCCCTTCGGAGTCTGAGCCCATTCCAGTGAGCGTTGGAGAGGTGAGGAGGCTTTCAGGCCGTATGATAGAGGTGATAAGGCTTTCAGGCCTTATGATGTTATAGCGTTTGGGTCATAGGAGCCCTTCCGGAGTCTGTACACACCCCCAGTGAGCGTCGTCGATGATAAATAAATGGATGACTCGGGCTGTACGCCGCAGTGGGTACCAGAGTGTACCATCATATGCATTGCATTGCACTCATGCATTTGTTCTTATCTGTATTATCTGTCATAATATTTTTGCACTTTTATTTCATTGGCTTTTATGCTACTTCTTGCAATAATTACCTGATATCCTGGCGTTATCTGTTAACGGAGTGTTGTGCCCGAGGGGCTGACTTCTGTGCTTGTTTGCACTACTTGTTTTGCATTCATTTGCTTAACTGTTGGAAAAAGACATTTTCAAATGAGGTTTTAAACTGAGCTAAGATATTTCTAAAGATTCACAGTTTCACTATTTTTCTCAAAGGGTTTACACTGCTCCTATATAGCATGATGGCTTGCTTTACGTGATTTCTTACTGCTAAGTTTTTATTGACCCTTATTACTCATTGAGTTGGAGTACTCACTTTGCTCCCTGCACCTCGTGTGCAGTTGCGGGTATTTATTCACCCGGCAGCGGATATAGGCTGTTTGGAGGCAGAGTTGGAAGAGCTTAGCGACGTGACTGCCAGCGTTCGCAGCACTGTTTTCTTTCGGTGACATTCATTATTCCTGTTTAGTGTACTTCTAGATTTGTAAATGTAAATTTCATCCTTATAGATGCTCGTGACTTGTGACACCCCGGTTAGGGCTGTGTTGGGTTGGATCTCCGTATTTTTATCTATACTTCCACTATTTGGTATTATTAAACCATGTTGTACTATAATTGTATTAAATAATTATTTTAAAAGGGTGAATTGGGTTGATTGGATGGCCTTGTCTTCACGAGAGGCGCCATCACGACCAGGTTCAAAATTTGGATTGTGACAAATACTTAACAAAATCAAACAACTTTCGAAAGATTTATAATTTTAAAAGAATTAGGAATCGTTAAATTCACTTGATAATATATTATAATAAAATCTCACTTTCTACATGTATTTCTCTAAAGGATAATTATTTATTGCTAATACAATTATATCTTATCTTACCAAGAATTAGTCAACTAATAACACTTCGTGAGGTTATGTAATTAATTGAGTTAAAACTGGCGAGAATTAAATCGAAATATCTTCTGGTCTAAATTGTGTTAAAGATAGTAAAAACTTCGTGAGAATATTTTTAATAAATCAATACGCATGCGACTACAATTCCTCTGTGAGAATTAAAATTTAGGTAACCAAGATTACAGACTTTTAATAATAGCTTCCTAATAATTACTCTCACTTCACTACTTTATTCAATAGTTACTATATATTAATTTTGCTCCGTGAGAATTACAAAATTAGTATAAGAATAACTTAAAGATAAAATATATAGAAGTGATAACAATGATTAGTTAAAAACTATTATTATAGCACAATATAAAATATAAATAGAAAGTTCAAAATCAAGAATGTATTAAAACTGAGATAGTATTATAATATATATATATATATATATATATATATATATATATATATATATATATATATATATATATATATATATATATATATATATATATA
>MU678493.1:20439-32214 GCA_026770625.1 Nicotiana glauca
AGATTTTTGCTATATTTCGATTGTTTTCGATTGGGTGTAGTCCTATTGGTATATTGTGATGTATTCGCTCTGTTTTTGGTTATATTCGACGAGCGTGGAGGCCAATTTGAGGGGCAAAGGCATCACGAGCGAGGAATTTCACCGGTTCGAGGTGAGTAATACTTGTAAATGATATCCTGAGGGTTTGAAACCCCGAATTTGCACATCATAGTGCTGTAGTGAGGTGACTTGCACGCCGGATATGAGCGTGGGGTAGAGCACCGTTGGGGATTGTGACTTGGTCCGTCCCGGTTGTTGATTTTTATTGTGTAATTGAATGAAACTACTTGTTATCATTCATAGTTTGGACTGATTGCTATGTTTGGGCTTCGTGCCAACTATGTGAATCCTTCGGGGATTGAGATTTCTGTTTTAGCATATCTTGCATATCATTTGGCTTCAGTCCAAGTTTTTAAATACTATTTTGCAACCGCAGCCATATTTCTAAGTTTTGAAAACTCAAATGATACTTTAAATACTATTTCGGGCTGAGAATTACTGTTTTATAAGTGCCCAAGGGGTTTATAATGTTTTCTGGACTGTGCATGGATCGGGCTGCGCGCCGCAGCAGTGACTTGAAACAGTGGTAACAATGACACTGTATGTTGTGACTTGAAACAGTGGTAACAATGACACTGTATGATGTGACTTGAAACAGTGGTAACAATGACACTGTATGTTGTTACTTGAAACAGTGGTAATAATGGAACTGTACGATATAAATTGGTCAGGTAACATTGGCTGACCGGTCAGGTAATATTGACTGACCAGTATATTGTGCTTGGGCTGTAGGAGCCCCTCCGAAGTCTATACATACCCCGGTGAGCGCCGTCGACGATAAATCATATGCATGGTTGGCTCGGGCTGCACGCCGCAACGGTCATGTGCATTGCATTGCATTCACGCATTGGTTCCTGTTTGTACTACGTGGCATGACATTCAGCACTCTCATATCATTGGCATCCATGCTATATCTTGCATTGTGTACCAGATACCCTGGTGTTACTTGTAAATAGTGTGTTTTGCCCGAGGGGCTGACTTGTGTGCGGACNCGATGGAGTGTTCTTACGTGATTTCTTATCGTTTAGTTATTATTTACTCTTATTACCACTGAGTTGGAAGTACTCACTTTACTCCCTGCACCTCGCGTGCAGTTGCAGGTATTGTTCACCTGGTAGCAGGTCATTAACTAATTGAAGATATACTAATGTAGCTGAGCAAGGTGACCGCCAGCGTCCGCGGCACCGCATTTCATCTTTAATTTCCAGATTTTATTTTTGTATATATAATATTGTCCCTATAGTAGTATTCCTACCTCTTAGATGCTCGTGACTTGTGACACCCCGGTCGGGTTGTATGGGGTTGTAGTCCTGATTATTATTGTTGTTAAGCTATATCACTTTACTCATTTATGTTTAAATAATTTTAAAAGGAAGTGAATTGGGTTTGTTGGCTGGCCTTGTCTTCACGAGAGGCGCAATCACGACCAGTGTGGGTTTGGGTCGTGACACAGATCCTAATATGCCAAATTCAAATATGGCTAAGCAATCCTTTTACTTCTAATTTTTATCTTTGATTGCCTTATAAAATAACACTAACTCCATCCAACACATAACATACTCTGTCTACACTCACCCCGAGTGACCTTGAATCACGAGACCATGTTGTCTCACATCTCACAAACCATTTCATACCTCCCAATTGCTACATCACAAGCTAACCATCACGGAACATTCTGTGCCTCTTCTCATAAGTTTCTTTCCAAGCTTGATCCTTAATTGCATCTATAAGCTCGACGTCATTAGACACCACACTTTACCTCTTGAATTCACTAGGACCGTTACTGAGAGCCACCCGCTCAGACTTGATCCTGAATTTAATCAACTCCATAAATCTTATAACACACGAATACCCTCTCAACGAGGCACCCGGCGAAATTACCTCCTCCGGAACCTGTATCTACACAAGGTGTAAATCCTGAACCTTCCTCCAAGTCCGAACATGAGCCAACAAGGCCAACCATAGCATGCCTCCAACAATTCATTCGCTCAAATTACCCCTTATGGTCTTTTTCCGTAGCTGAGATAACCCATCAAGATATTAATAACCGGAAACCTCGCAAGTAGCTAATCACACAACCCAAATCATAAGCGGTGGGACTCTCCCACTTAGCTTGAAGCCATCATTACAAAACTCTGGAGTTCACCATTATTCTTAATCTCTTGTTGACATAACCTTGTGCAATCAATCACCAGCCTTTTCGATATCTTACCGTAGAAACCCAATTCGATACTCAAAATTATTGACACCATTCACACAATAATTCCCCTTGCTGCATATCCAGTAGAACTCTTCGCAGGAGCCTTGCCAACCACGCGACTGCTAACCTGTTCACAGGAATACCTCACCTGAGTTTAAGCTCTCTCCCTAGCTGTACCAGTCCATTTACCCCTCGTGGACATCTATTAAATGTGCGACAACATCCTTCCACTTCAAAGTCATGCTACGTCTCCCTTTATTTAAGCGGCTCCTTTCAGTTATATTAAATCCCCGGCCGCACCAGAATCCCTACTCCAAATTAGATCCGAAAGCGCCAATAACCAAGCACCAATATTCTCAAGTCATTCTAGACTCCCTTAAGGTGCATAATTTTTCTCATTACCAAGCCCCTACGCAGCTCCGCTGCTCTCCCACTTTGGGCAAACTCACTTCTTCAATCAACTGCTCGGCCTGTGATCCCCAAGCCTGACCTTTTAGAAGTTTAAAACTATGCCTGATACTTCCCACATGTCTTTCTCATCTTTTGTTGCTCAATTGTTGCCTTGATAAAATTTATCTTCATATAACTTAAATCCACAATATGCTACTAACCCCAAACTTTTCTGAAGGTCATCTTCCTCGAACCGTCAATATTTGAAACACTGATTAAATCCTAAACCACCGCATCCCGCGATATCTGATGGTTGCATCTTCAATAGTATTTCACAATATCCTGCCATAAGGCGAATTGTAGCAGATCATAACACTGACAAACTTGAAGCGTTCAATTAGGACAACAACACCCCCATGTAGAGGGGAACTCCGCCATATTAGCAATTACCACGTTTCATTACTTCCGCTAGTCCACATCTGACCATCCTTGGTCCAATTGACTTTCCCCTGCCGGGAATGAAATACTGAATCCTTTTATTACACACTGAGTAAATCTCCCTTCGATTCATTCACTGCCCCGACACGTGGGCAAACACCCTACCATCACAACAACACTGCGGAAAAATCGCTCATGAGCATCATGGCAACCTGTGCCTAGCCTCAAGGCTCTTAGAAGTTCTGCCACTGAGCTGAACAATAGAATACCCTTCCATAAAGCGACTATAATAGTCCAATCAACTATACCGGGAAAATCATCCCGCACCACATTTGTAGTGCCATTTCAATTCTTCAATTTTTGATTTATAACAAGCTCTCGCGTCGCGTAAGATTGAGTGGAAAGGAATCAAAGGCATAAGCCTCAAAAGAATAGAACCGCACGATAAAGAAATCAAGAAGGGAAGTACTCCTCACAGTCCTGCAACCTCCCGAGGATAAGTACAGACGTCTCCGTACCGATCCGCGAGACTCTACTAGACTTGCTCATGACTCGTGAGACCGACGAGAACCTAGTACTCTGATACCATGTTGTCACGACCCAAATCCACTACGGGTCGTGATGGCGCTGGACACCGCTGTCAGGCTAGCCAGTTAAATTACCAATTTATTTCCTCTTTTAATACTTTTGAAAATCTAAGGTTTTTCCTTTCATTTTACATAAATATAAGATCACTTCATGGATTCAAATTTAAATAATAACTATTAGCACAAAGTTTTACTGAAATCATCCCAGAAACCCGGTGTCACAAGTGCATGAGAAACTACTAATAGGGATACAAATACAACACAACATCTGTCCGGAATACAATGGACAGAAAGGAAATACAATTACTAGGAAGGGACTTTAAAAGCTGAGGGCCACCTTGCATACTGCAACTCACCTAGTCCCCGAATCATCCGTGCTGCTGCGCCCAGTAAGCCGCTAAAGTATCATGTACCTGTGCAAGAAAAATGTACAGAAGTGTAGTATGAGTACGTAATCAATGTATACTTAGTGAGTATCCCGCCTAATCTCGAAGGGGTAGAGACGAGATGGCCAACTTCGACGCTCACTAGAGGTCAATTATCGATGTTTTATAAGTGCGTGAATAATCATGGATTTATATAGAAGTCCTAACTGTGAAGACAAATAAACAGGTAAACACCTTCAACAATAAATCGAGGGCTTCCAAAGTCTATTATTTATTATCTTATCAGTTTATATCAAGCCACGTAGGACCAATTCCATATTTTCAATTTGTAAGTAATAGATAAACATGCGCAAATCACACCGAGGCGACGACCCGCTCCAACAGGAATGTAAACTGTGCACTGCCGAGGGTCGAGCAGCACGAACCATAGATGCATCTATTTTCACCGAGGCGTTCGGCCCGTTCCATAAATAAACACATATCATGCTCGCGAATCATCCATGCGACACAGGAATACACAAAATACATGCTCAAGTAGGAAATCAAGAGCTTATCGGGGATAATCAACCAAATAGACAAATTTTTCCTTTTTAACATTTCAGGGAGAATTTAATATTAAACCTTTTTTTAAATTCCTTTACCAATTCAAGGTGATTTAAACAATTCAAATTATCAATGGGTTCACAGTAATTCAAGTATAACATGCCTTTTGGGTCCTAGACTACCCGAACAATAGCATAATAGTAGTTACGTACGGACTCTCGTCACCTCGTGTGTACGTAGCCCCCACAAATATGAGCATATAACTAATTTAACTCACCTATGGGGTAAATTCCACCTCACAAGATTAGAAAGGAGAATCACCTCGCTCCGAAGACTCGCAACCGGCATTCTACATCCTTCCGAAAGCTTGAACCAACGCACAACGCACCAAAACTAGCCAATGATCATACAAATCCATTAATATATGCTCAAATATACCTTACAACTCAATTTATAACCATTCCTAACCCCGAACGAAAAGTTGACAAAAATGCCCTCGGGTCCACATGCCTAGAATCCAAAAAATTTTGAAGATAAAGGTTACCCATGACCTTAGGAACTCAAATATATGATTTTCTCCTAATTCCATACTCAAAATCGTGGCTAAAATCCAAGATTATAATTTTCTAGGTTTCCAACCAAAACCCCAATTTTTACATCAGTTTTCATGTCTAAATCCAAATATAAACCTTGTATTTAATTCAAAACTAGCATAAATTACTTACCTCATGATAAATGACGGAACCCCCTCTTCAAAAGCTCCAAAAATCGCCCAAAATTGCCCAATAATCGAGCTCCAAAAATTCCAAAACGAAATGGCAAAGTGACTGATCCTTGTGATTAAATGTTTCTGCCCATCCGTCACTAAAGGCCATTTTCGTCACTAAAAGTCCACTAGAAACAGTTTTACCAACCCTTATTCAATTGATCATAATTTTCTATGAAAATGTCGAAATGATGAACGGCTTACTGTTCTGAAAACTAAAATGCAAGGACTACAACTTTTATGTTTTGCACATTTACATATTCCTTATATATTTCGCGATATAAGCTTCCAAATTAGGCTCCTCGCATCAGAAATTTCTGGGGAAATCGCAAAAACAGCTTTACCAACCTTCATTCAATCTATCATAACTTTCTGTAAAAATATTCAAATGATGAATGGTTTAGCTTTCTGGAAACTAAAATTCAAGAGCTACAACTTTATTGTTTTGAAAATTTTCAGATTCTTTACGGATTGTAAGATATGAGCTTCCAAAATTGCCTCCTCGCCTCAGATTTTTTTTTTTTCTGTTGAACATCTGCTGCAACTTCAGCAGCTTTTCTTTGTCCGAAATTCATTCCGTTTACCTTCCGAAATCCACTCGAGGCCCTCGGGACCTTAACCAATTATACCAACATGTCCCAAAACATGATACGAACTCGCTCGAGGCCTCAAATCACATCAAACAACGTCGAAATCATGAATCGCACTCCAATTCAAGCTTAATGAACTTTAAAACTTCAAACTTCTACATTCGATGTCGAAACCTATCAAATCACGTCCGATTTATCTCAAATTTTGCACGCAAATCATATTTGACATTACGGACCTACTCCAACTTCCGGAATTTGATTCGACCCCGATATCAAAAAGTCAACCTCCGGTCAAACTTCCCAAAAACCTTTAAATTTCTATCTTTAGCCAAATGGCTTCAATATAGTCTACGGACCTCCGAATTCACTTCCGATCGCGCTCCCAACTCCAGAATCACCATACGGATCTACTCCCAGTCTCGGAATTCCAAACGGAGCCGAAATGCACTTCAAACCAAACTTATGAAATTCATTCTAAAATGCTAACTTCCACAACAGGCGCTAAAACGCTCCCGGGTTATCCAAAACCCAGTCTGGGCATACGCCCAAGTCAGAAATTATCATACAAACCTGCTGGAACCTTCGGATCCCGATTCCGAGGTTGTTTACTCAAAATCCCAATCCTAGTTCATTCTTTCAACTTTAAGCTTCCGAAATGAGAATTTTCTTTCCAAATCAACTTCGAACTTCCCGAAACTAAATTCCGACCACGTGTACAAGTCATAATACATAAAATGAAGCTGTTCATGGCCTCCGACTACTGAACGGAGTGCTAGTACTCAAAACGACTGGTCGGGTCGTTACAGTAAATATTTTCAAATTACACTACAGGATTAAACATGTATAAAAATTATATTTTAGCCATTTATAATAATTTAAGTGACCGTGCTAGAACCACGAGATCTCGGGGTGCCTAACACCTTCCCTCGAGTCAACAGAATTCCTTATTCAAAATTTCTGGTTCGCAGACCCCAATTGGGAAGTCAAAATTTTCTTCGATTTGGGATTCAAGTTAAACCGGTGACTTGGGACACCAAAAGCCAATCCTATCCCAAGTGGCGACTCTAAAAAAGAAATAAATAATCTCATTTCGACTAATATTAATTTAAATGGAAAAACTCCCTTATACATTATCCTTCGGGGTAGGTGTGTAAAAAAGGAGGTGTGACAGCTTTGGCGACTCTGCTGGGGATCGAACCCAGAATTTCGATTCAAGGTTCAAGAATTCGAGCTTAGTACAATTGTTATATTTGGCTTTATCTGATTTTTCTACATGTTCCATGCTATATGTGCTAAATGTTTTACCCCTTTGATATTTTGTGAACTGTATATATAAACTGTCGCGAATCCCTTCCTCTCTATGAGTCTTCTACATAATGGAGAAGGGTGCACTTCGTGTAGCTTCTCTTCTGTTTAGAGTCTTCCCCAATTTAGAACGAGGTTGGATAAGTTGCTAAGCCGACAGAGCTTCTGTATCCCCGGTACGCTGCCTCCCCCTCGGCTCGAGTTGTCCGCTCGGGTAAGCCAGGTCTAGACCAATAAACCTAGGGTTTAAACCTAGAAGAACAAAAACTCTTGTCGGATCCCTAGTAGGACGTTTGTTTGCATCATATGCATTTGACTTAGGGGACTCGACACAGGGGTTGGGTCCGTCTAGGACAGGTGACCTAAAATAAAATGACCATCCTGATGCATCTTACGTGCTACTTGCGCATTTATTTGCTCGGCTTTGCATGTTGACCGGCTTGTCTATAATGAGTGAAAATGAGAAAAATAGCAGTGTTAAGACTAAGTGAGGGCGTCTGTTTATTTTGAAAAAAAACCCAATGCCCAAATAGTACTGAAATGCTGCCGGATTTTTTTTTTTTTGAAAATAAAAAAAAGGAAAAAGGAAAATATTTGAAAGAAAAATAGAAAGAAAATTGTTGTTCAAAATAGTTTTGATTTTGGCAAATCTGCCCGAACTACGCTGGTTTGATTCTCGCCAGATGTGAGATACGTAGGCAATCCTCACTGGGTCCAACCACCCTTTTGCAAAAATAGCCAAAAATACCAAAATTTTAATTTTTCGTCATGAATAAGATGGGTGAGGTCATTCTTGTTGAAAATAAGCCGAATGTCCCCAAAAGGACGCTGGAAGGCCGTTTTTGCAAGAACAGCCACCCTGAGTCATTTTTAAATGGTTTGCGAGCACAGCCTTAAAATCTTCCTCCCAGAAGTGTTGAAAGGTCGTATTTGCAAAACCAAGTTCTTGTTTTATAAATAAACAATTTTTTGCAAAAATAGCCTGTTTTCAAAATAAATCATTGAAATCCCCTTTTAAATAAATGGGCAGGATGACTTCAAGTAACATCGAAACCTTCTCAGTCCTGAGCGAGATCCCTTTGAAAGTTCATATGTGGTGGCATGATTTAGGAAAAGGAAGCAGAGAGACTGTGGTCAAGATTTTGGGCGGTCTAGTTGATTTACTGAACATCAAACCGAGGAAGGATATTATTGAGGCCTTAGTACCATTTTGGGACCCAAGCCGTAATGTATTCCGGTTTTCAGATTTTGAACTCACACCTATATTAGAAGAGATTGCGGGATACGCGGGTCTCAACGGGAATATCCGAGGTAGATCCCATTGGCCCCATGACCGATAACCCTTCATAGGTTCTTGGATTTGTTGAACATCAGCCGGGATATTCAAGACTCGCATCTGGTGGAAGGGTGTTGCACATTGCATTTCTTATATCACTGGTATGGTAACCCAAAAGGTTTTGAGGAACCCAACACCGGCTTGACACATGCTGGAAATAAAGACAAATGGGAAGCCCGACGAGGATTAGCCTTCATGGTAGCCTTTTTAGGGGTGGTGGTTTGTCCGAGAAAATATGATCACATAGACCTCGGCCTGGTAGGAATGCTGGATGTTGCCATGAAAAAACCTACTAGCACAGTGGTTCCCCTGATTGTAGCAGAAATGTACCGAGCTTTGACCAAATGTCGGGAAGGCGTGAAATTCTTTCAAAGGTGCAATTTGCTCTTACAGTTGTGGATGCAGGAGCACCTCTGCCACCGCACAGGCTATATGAACTACAGTTTAACTGGGTTGAGTTGTATTGCAGAATTTGGGACCCGGGTGACAGGTATTGAGTTCCTTGAGGGTACTGAGGCCTGGTCGTCATGCTTAATATCACTGACTGCAGATAAAGCTGAATGGGCTTATGGGTGGCTTCCTGCTACTGAAGCTGTATACACATCAGCAGATGTCCCTTACATTCTTTTGATGGGTATTCAAAGCATACAGCCTTTTGCTCCTTACCGAGTTTTGCGACAACTTGGAAGATTCTAGACAGTGCATAATGATGAAGACCTAAGTGAGCACGTCATTGAGTTAGGCCCGAAGGCTGCATTCCCTGAGGGCAGAATCCGAAAGATATGGAATGAGTGACGGTTCCAAGAGCCTAAAACCATAGTACGGGACCAAGCTAGAGGCGAGGTAGATCCCAAATATTTGACGTGGTTTGGTAAAAAGTTCCAAATCCCTGAGAAACCCACTAAAAGGCTACACGTGCAACAATTCATCAATGGGGCCCAGGTTCAATGGGATTGGAAAGCCAAGGAAAGGGAGTACCGAGCTAGAATAGGATAGTTGGAGCAACAGGTCTGAGATCTCCAATTCGACAAGAGTGTACAGGCCGCAACCGATGAGGGTGATAAAAAGAAATTAGCTCAGGAAAATGAAGCACTCAAAGCCCAAATTAAGCAAATGAGAATAGATGCCAGGAATCAAGAAAGAAGTCTATCCAATGAAAGGTTGATTAAAGGGCTAAAGAAACAAGTCTTGGACTCCCAGGAAGAGTTAGAAAAATCTGAGGCGCATATGACAAGACTGCGGGCACAGTGGGCCAAGAAGAATGAAGAAAGAGCCCACTTTGTGCAACAAATGAGGAGAAATTACGAGGGGGCCATTGCCAAAATGAAGAGAAAAATGAATACTATGGAAGAAAAGACAGCCTAGCGGGATAAAGAATTCCAAGCCGAGAGGGACCAGTGCTATGGGTTAATTGCTGAAATGGAAAAGGAAATAAAATTGCTACAAGACCTTCACTTCCAGGACTCTCAGGTGCTAGAGGCTCGTACCCAGCAAATAAATCGACTCCTCCAAGAAAAGGGCCTAATCAGGGAAAAGATCTGAAGCATTGCAAACTATATTGTTATGAAGTGTCAGACCGGTGAGCGAATGGATCGTACCACGTTCTTTGCCTCAGTGATGATATTTGTTCGCCAGGTCATGAATGATTTAGATCAGTTGCAAAGGGGACTTGCACGCAGGCCCACGGCGATGCCGAATGATGCCCCGCGAGCCCCAGGATTTGAAGTGTTAATGTATTCTTAGTCTTTGGAGTCTGTTTTTGTAATTTCCTTTGTTCAAGAAAAGAAAACCAAAAATAGTGCTAGTAGCTTTTGTAATCGCAGTTGTTATTAATGAAAATTGGAAAATTTCCAAAAATTGTTTCCTTATTTTGCATTTATTTGCAAGAAATACGCTTGGTCTGATTCATGCGGGGTCATGATACGTAGGCAATCTATATAAGATTCGACCATAATCCTAGGAAAAAGAGAAAAAAGAGAAATATGAGGAAATAAATAAAAGGAAAAAAACAAGAGAGAAAAGAAACACAAAGGAAGAAAATAAGGCATAGAGAGAAAAACCATGGCCAAAGAAGAGAAAGCAAAAAATGGAAAAGAAAGGAAAAGAAAATAAGAGAAAGAAAGAGAAAAGGAATAAGAGAAAAGCCGGGATGACGCATGCAACTGTGGCAAACATGTAGATATTCATTTAACTGTATAGGTGCATCACACTCCAATGTGCAGTCTCCTATCTGTTATTTGTTTCACACTAACCGTTGTTGCTGTCATTTTCCAGCTGAGTTTTTTAAAAAACCGTGGTTGGTTTGTGGTAAGGGCCTTACATCGATATTTCACCAGATCAAAAGGAAATACAGAGATGTCGTCTGAAGTGACTCTGCCTGCAATCCCCATTGATGAGTGGTGATTTTACCACTTATTCTAGCCTCTTTTCCATAGCTTTTATGTCCTTTTAATTATAAAATGAGGTTGTTTATGGTGGTTATTGTTAGATTTTCAGGTAAATGATGCTACGAAGTGGTTTGAATTGAATTGAAGTGGAATTGAGCGAAAAGAAGGTGAAACCATGCAAAAACCTCCAGTGAATTCCGCTTCTGCGGAAGAAAGGACGCAGAAGCGACCCCCACTTATGCAGTTAAACAACCGCTTCTGCGAAATGAGTTGAATGGGCAGAAATCGCTTATGCGGTTAAAATTTCGCTTTTACGAAAGCGCAGAAGCACCTTAATTTTCGCTTCTGCGGTCACTGGCACTAATGAGGAACTCCGCTTATGCGTTCAAATTTTCGCCTTCGCGGAACCGCATCTGCAGTTACATTTCCGCAGATGCGAAAGCAGTGCATCAGGCCTGGGGCAGAATGGATATTTCATAATTTCTCACCCCAAATCAGTTTTATACTCGTCCAAGCAGATCTTTTGAGCATCTTTTGGCTTATTTTTAGTTCATAGAACTAGAGAGAACATTTTTGGAAGCTAGGGTTTTGCACACACACTTGGGTCTTGGAGATTGAAGCTTGGGGTTAAGATTTTCTTACCCATTTATGTTTATTTCTTCATTTCCTTGCTTTGTATTGAATATTTAAGTGTGTAGTATTTATTTCCAACACTTGAACCTTGTTTATGGAAGTATTCATATTTAAA
>MU678493.1:33090-69799 GCA_026770625.1 Nicotiana glauca
AAGAAGCTAATTAAGAATTATTATCCGTGGCTAATTAACATAAACTCGCTCATATTTGTAAAATCATGAAATACATTGGATCGTTACTTGAGTGTAATTCCCGATGCATTCATACTTGTAGTCATTAATCATTTTACTTGCTTTGTAGGTTAGTTTACATTTTTGCATTTAGATATAAAAACAATTTTCAACCAAAATTCTTAGTGTTTGGCACTGCGCAACTAGCGATAATTTTCTTATATTCCTAATCGCCTACACATTGTTCTCTGTGGGATTCGACCCCGACTCATAGTTGGGTAAATTATATTGTTGCGACCGTGTCTATTGCTTTTTAGTAGTTGGACGTCACCACCCATACCCGAAGATAGCCCAATCTCTGGTGTCCCAGCCTCTGAATCCTTTACAGCTGAAGAAAATCGGATATTACGCCTGGGATTGATGGAAATGTGGGATGCTTGGAACAATGGAAAGGAACCCCCAAGCACTATCCCCGGATTCCCCGGAGTTATTCCCTAGATCTGGAGAGGTTACCACTGTCCCCATCAGCCGCCCAAATATTCCTCTAGGGCAACCTACTATGACTGATAACTTCTTTGGAACACCCTCTGAGGCTCACCCCCAAGTGTTCCCATCTGGGATTGCTCCCAACATCTTCACAGCTCCACCATCCTCTGCAACAACACAACCATCGCTACCGAAGCATGCTTTTGACCCCTCGGTCTTTACATTCCAGAATCCCGTCTTTCAGGTTGACCCTCCTCATTATCCTCAATACACCTACTCTCATCCACCATATGAGCTTATGCCGGGGCAGGACAAGACCCCCAAGGCCCTAGAGAAGGATGAGATGGCAAAGAGAATGAGAAGCCTCGAGCAAATCTTGAAAAATTTGCAAGGCTTGAGCGGGCAGAAAAGCGTCTCCTATATAGACCTATGTATGTTCCCGCATGTACACTTGCCGCCAGGGTTCAAAAAACCAAAATTTGAAAAGTACGACGGGCACAACGACCCCATTGCTCACCTAAAGAAGTACTGCAATCAGTTACGGGGTGCCGGTGGCAAAGAAGAATTATTGATGGCATATTTCGGGAAAAGCTTAATTGGCATCGCTTCAGAGTGGTATATGGATCAGGATGTCTTGCGTTGGCATATTTGGGATGATCTCGCCCGAGACTTTGTTCGACAATTCCAATACAACATAGACATTGTGCCAGATAGGAACTCTTTGGCGAATCTAAAGAAAAAGCCCTCAGAAAGTTTTCGCGAGTATGCAATTAAGTGGCATGAACAGGCGTCAAGAGTGAAGCCTCCAATGGATGAGGTAGAGATGGTCACTGTTTTCCTACAAGCCCAGGAAGTAGACTACTTTCAGAATACGATGTCCACCGTGGGTAAGCCTTTCGCAGAGGCAATAAAAATTGGAGAGATGGTAGAGAATGGGCTAAAAACGGGCAGAATCTTGAGCCAGTCGACCATAAGAGCAACCTCCCAAGCCATTCAAGGTGGGTCTGGAGGAATGGCCAAAGTCAAAAGGAAAGAAGAAACAGTGATGGCAGCATCGGGAGGAAGAAGATACCGGGCTCCTAGACCGGTGTTCTCTGAAAGGACCCCTCAACATTACTACCCTCACACAGATATGACTTATGCCCTTCCACCTTATGCGGTCATGAATGCTCAACCTTTCGGCTGACCACAAACACAAGCTAACCGAAATCCACCTCCATTCCAAAGAAACCAGCCTCCTTACCAGAACCAATATAATCCCCGACCACCACAAAATAACTTTCGCCCTTGGGAACCACCTAGACGACCAAATTTTACACCAATTGGTGAACCCTACTCCATTTTGTTCCCGAAGCTCGTCTAGATGAATCTGCTGCAACCTATTCCCCAAAATAGGGTGTCCATTGTGCCTATCATTCAGGAGCTAAAGGGCATAGTACTGACAACTGCTGGACATTGAAGAAAGCTGTGGAAGATTTGATTGAACAAGGAAAAATAGTGTTGAGGGATGAAGAAGGCCTGAATGTTACCAATAACCATTTGCCCGCTCACAACAACGGGCCGGTAATCGGTATGATTTTTGAAGACCGGGAATTTGATCCAACCCTGAAAGACATAATCGCTATTACTGATGCAGAAAGGAAGCCCAAGGTATCCCCGGAGCAAGAAAAAGGGGAGAAGAAGAATAAAACTATCAAAACCGAGCCTGAGAAGAAAACTGAGACAAAAGCAGAGCCAGTGCCTCCTAAACACGGGGTTCTTTATGTTCCGCGAGGTCGCCAAGAGAAACCACTAGTTGTGAGCACTCTAAGGAAGTGTGAAGTGAAGAAGGGGACACAAATGTTCGTGACGAAAGGGGCCTATATGGTGCAGGGGACAATTAAACCGCCTCGGCTGAGTGAGCCAGTGGTTATTGGACACATACCACAGAAGCCAATGACCGACCCCTCTACAGTGCCTTGGAACTACCAGCAAACAGTGGTTACATACAAAGGGAAGGAAATTTCGGGAGAACTTCCAGAAACAATCCCTGTTCAAAAATATTCAAATGTGCAGGAGTTAAACAGCGCCACACGAAAGCATTTTCCATCTAAGAAGCCGGTAAGCGCCAAAGAAGTGGAGGCCTTCTTCCATAAAATGAAGATGCCTGACTACGAAATGGTGGAGAAATTGAGGAAATATCCTGAGCAAGTGTCACTGTTGTCATTGGTGACCAAATCTGTTGAACATCAGAAGATTCTAATAAAAACTCTGAATGAGGCATATGTGCCAATTGAAACTTCAGTTGAACAACTTGAAAGGATGGCAGAAAGATTCTTTGCCGTCAACCAACCCTCTTTCAGTAAAAACGATTTGGTCAAGCGAGTCATGGAGGATGGAGGTTCGAGGGTTGACATCTGCCCACTCTCCACATTGCAAAGGATGGAAATCGGGACGGGAAGGATTCGTCCGAATAATGTTTGTGTGAGAGCTTTTGATAGTGTTAAGAGGGATACCATCAGTGAAATTGATTTGATATTGACCATAAGCCCGGTGGATTTCAAGGTAACTTTCCAGGTGTTGGACATGGATACATCTTATAATTTTCTTCTGGGAAGGCCCTGGATCCATGTTGCAGGAGTTGTTCCCTCCACTCTCCACGAGATCAAGAAATCATAGTCCATGGAAAAGATAAGAAATCCATTTATCGTGACCCATCTATCCCATGCCTAGAGGCGAGGGAAGGAAGTGAGCATATTGTCTATCAAGCCTTTGAAATTGTGGTAGCTGACCAATACGAGGAGGGAAATCTGTACCCCCAGCCTTTCTTGTCTAATTCTTCAATCATGGTGGCCAAAGAAATGATTAGACACGGTTTCGAACCAGGAAAAGGGTTGGGAAAAGCTTTTCAAGGAATATCCGAGCCGGTAACTCTACCCACAGCAGAAAAGTATTTCGGGATAGGCTTCCACCCTACCCCAGATGATGAGAAATGGGTCGAAGATAGAAAGAAGGAAGGATGGGTTCTACCACAACCATTGCCACATCTGTATGAGACCTTTGTCAAGCCTAAGTATGGCGAAGAAGAAGGCGATGAGGTGTTCACGAATGAGGAAATAGAAGATATTTGTGGAGCTATGAGGCAAATGCTTTATGAAACCAAAATGGTTAAGCTAGGGGAAGGGACTAGCACCGCTGAGGTGCTCTACATGGTACCAGATGCTAAGCTCCAAAATTGGAAGGCTACGCCATTCCCGATCAGGCGGGAGTCCCGGTAGACTAGCCATGTCACCTTTTCTGCATCTCGAGTTGTTTCAGGGTGTAACTCGGATGTTTCTTTTAGTTCCTTGTCTTTTAAATTCCTGAATGTAAACCCTATTATTTTCCAAATTCCAAGAAATGAAATCAATATTTCATCGTCCATTTTCTCTTTATTCTTTCTGATTTTTGTTATTTTTTTCCCTTTTCATCTTTTCTTTTCAGTTATAATAATGCGGCTTTAAATAACATGACATACCTGCAAACTTCATGCCCAGACTCAAACACGTTGTCTAATTGTGAAATAATGAATCAAGAACCGGAATATGATGAAGAAGAGGCTTTTAGGGAAATAAATCGAGAATTGGAACAATTTGAGAACAAACCTAGGCCAAATCTGAATGACACTGAACCAGTTCATTTGGGAACAGTCGAAGAAATAAGGGAAACCAAAATAAGCATTCACACAGATGAGAAAACTCGGGATGCACTAATCCAACTCTTGTTTGAGTTTAAAGACGTGTTTTCTTGGTCGTATGACGACATGCCAGGACTGAGTGTGGATCTAGTGGTGCATAAATTGCCAATTTACCCCAATTGCCCTCTAGTGCAGCAAAAGCAAAGAAAGTTTAAAACCGATATCAGTGATAAAATCAAAGAAGAAATCACAAAACAACTAAAGGCGGGGGTAATCCGAGTAGTCTGATATACTATATGGCTAGCCAATGTGGTTCCAGTGCTGAAGAGAGATGGGAAAACCCGGGTGTGTGTGGACTACCGAGATTTGAATAGGGCGAGTCCCAAAGATAATTTCCCTTTGCCAAATATCCACATCCTTGTTGATAATTGCGCCAAACATAAAATACAGTCCTTCATGGATTGTTACGCAGGATATCACCAGGTGTTGATGAATGAGGAAGATGCCAAGAAGACAGCCTTCACTACACCCTGGGGTACCTACTGTTATCGGGTCATGCCATTTGGGCTGAACAATGTAGGGGCAACCTACATGAGATCCATGATCGCCATTTTCCATGATATGATGCACTGGGAGATAGAGGTGTATGTGGATGACCTGATCATCAAGTCCCGAACTCAGAGTGACCATGTTCGAGATTTGAGAAAGTTCTTCGAACGGCTGCGCAAGTATGATTTGAAGCTGAATCCGGTCAAATGTGCCTTTGGAGTCCTATCAGGCAAGCTCCTGGGTTTCATAGTCAGTAGGAGAGGTATCGAGTTAGATCCAACAAAGATAAAAGCCATTCAAGAGTTAACTCCTCCGAAAACTAAGAAGGATGTGATAAGCTTATTGGGCAGGTTAAACTATATCAGTCGGTTCATCGCTCAACTGACTACCACATGTGAGCCCATATTCAAACTGTTGAAGAAAGATGCAGCAATCAAATGGACATCTAAATGTCAAGAGGCTTTCGACAAAATCAAGGAGTATCTGTCAAATCCTCCAGTATTGGTCCCACCGGAGCCTGGGAGACCCCTCTTCTTGTATCTGATAGTGTTGGAAAATTCTTTTGGCTGTGTTCTTGGGCAGCGTGATATAACCGACAAGAAAGAGCAGGCAATTTACTATCTGAGCAAGAAGTTCACCAGCTACGAGGCCAAATATACTTTGTTGGAGAGAACATGTTGTGCTCTGACGTGGGTCGCTCAAAAGTTGAGACATTATCTTCAAGCCCACACTACCTATCTCATAACCAGGTTGGATCCTTTGAAGTACATATTCCTGAAACGGATGCCCACTGGGAGACTAGCAAAATGGCAAATCTTGCTCACTGAGTTTGACATAGTCTATGTCACTCGCACGGTAATGAATGCCCAGGCGTTGGCAGATCATTTAGCAGAAAACCCGGTTGACGAGGAATACCAACCATTGAGCACATACTTTCCAGATGAAGAGGTAAATTCAGTAGAAGCAATCTTTGAGGACACTCGTGCTTGGAAGATGTTCTTTGATGGAGCGGTAAATTCTAGAGGTATAGGCATTGGGGCAATCTTGATACCACCCGATGGTCAGCACTACCCAGCTACAGCTAGGCTCCGATTCTTCTGCACAAACAATACGGCTGAGTACGAAGCCTGCATCATGGGCATGAATATGGCAATTGACCAAGATGTTGAAGATTTATTGATAATGGGGGACTCTGATTTGATTATCCGGCAAGCACAGGGAGAGTGGGAAACCCGAGATGTTAAGCTCATCCCCTATCGGCAACATGTGGAAGATCTCACCAAACGCTTCAAGTCGATAGAGTTCGGGTACATCCCTCGGTGTCACAATGAACTAGCCGATGCACTCGCCACTCTAGCTTTAATGCTTCCTTACCCAGGCAATGCTCATGTTGATCCACTGGAAATTCAAATCAAACAAAAGCACGAGTATTGTCATGCGGTCGAGGCAGGACCCAGCATTCAGCCTTGGTATTATGATATCAAAATATTTCTGAAAACACAAGAATACCCCGAGCAAGCCACTGGAGATCAAACGAGAACCATCAGACGGAATGTGAGTGCTTTCTCCTTAAGTGGTGATGTCTTGTACAAAAGGACCCCGGACCTCAATTTGCTAAGATGTGTCGATTCCGAGGAAGCCGGAAGAATTATGTATGAAGTACACGCGGGAGTATGTGGACCTCATATGAATGGTTATGCGTTGGCAAAGAAAATTCTGCGAGAGGGTTATTATTGGATAACTATGGAAAATGATTGCTTCAGCTTTGTTCGGAAATGCCATCAATGTCAGGTGCACGGCGATTCGATTCATGCACCTCCAACAGAGCTTCATCCGATGTCAGCACCTTGGCCATTCGTTGCCTGGGGTATGGATGTCATTGGGCCGATCGAGCCGAAAGCTTCAAATGGGGATAAATTCATATTAGTTGCGATCAATTACTTCACAAAATGGGTCGAAGCCATCACACTCAAAACAGTCACTAAGAAAGCTGTGGTAGAATTTGTGCACTCCAATCTCATTTGCCGCTTTGGCATTCCTGCAACTATTATTACCGATAATGCTGCAAACTTGAACAGCCGTCTGATGGGAGAGGTATGTGAACAATTTAAGATAACACATAGACATTCCACTCCTTATCGGCCAAAAGCCAATGGTGCCGTCAAAGCAGCAAATAACAAACATCAAAAAGATTTTGAGAAAAATGATTCAAAGCTCCAGGCAATGGCATGAAAAGCTTCCTTTCGCATTACTCGGGTATCGTACCCCAGTGCGTATATCAATCGGAGCGACCCCGTACTTGTTGGTTTACGGAACTGAAGCTATCATACCTACAGAAGCAGAAATCCCTTCGCTTCACATAATTGTTAAAGCAGAAACTGAGGATAGTGAGTGGGTTAAGACCCGGCTGGAGCAGTTGTCATTGATTGATGAAAAAAGGATGGCCGCAGTTTGTCACGGGCAGTTGTACCAGCAAAGAATGGCCCCCGCCTATAATAAGAAAGTGCGTCCCAGGAATTTTGAAGTGGGAAAACTCGTGCTCAGACGCATTCTCCCTCATCACCAGGAAGCAAAAGGAAAGTTTGCTCCTAATTGGAAAGGTCCATACATAATCCGAAAGATTTTGCCAAGAGGAGCACAGTATCTGGGAGACATCGAAGGAAATGACCCTGAAACAGCAGTCAATGCAGATGCAGTCAAAAGGTATTATGTCTAGGCCTCCTGGTTTGATGGCTTTTGTGCAATTGAGATGGCGAAGGCTTTTCTTCTCGCTATCCAAACAGTATCAACCCTTCGCTAACCCACTTGATCCGGTTACTCTTCTTTGGCTACCCTCTTTGGAACCCGGAAGTATTATCGAAAAAAGAACAAAAAAAAGAAGGAAAAAAAAAAGAAATAAAAAAGAAGAAAAAAAGGAAGAAGAGAAAAAAAAGAAAAGAAAAGAAAATATGAAAACAAAAGATGAAAATATGATGAAAAGAAAAAGAAAAAGAAAAGAAAAACAAAACAAAACAAAATTATTTTCCTGAACTACGTTCGACTTGATTCAGAAAGGATACGTAGGCAGCCTCTCCCTGAGGTTCAGTTATACCAAAACAAAAATCCCAATTTTCCCCGAAAATTGAAACTGGAAGCAGACGATATGATGGTTCGGCTATGAATCCGCCGAAACGGTTCCAAAGTTGTAGTTCTGTCCAAAATCCTTTTTGCCCAAAGACCTTGTTCAAGTCCTTCTGATCAATTGGCAAAGGCAGGGAAGTGGCAAACGTCGTTGTTAGAATCCGATACAATTCAAACTGAGAGAAATAAAATGAGAGAGTCTTATCGGTGAAAACCTCCGTGCACCATAAGGCGATGGTGAGTAGAGAAAATGAAAATGAGAGAGTCCACTTAGTGAAAAATCGCAAAGATCACTATCGAGCGACGGTGAGAAGAGAAATGAGAGAGTTCAATTGGCGAAAACCTGCAAAGGGCGTTGTCGGCCGAAAAGAAGACATCTCATCACTAAAAGAGTCCTGGCAAGGTTCCCTGGTTTTGAAATGCGGATCAATGGGTTCACGAGAAGCTGGAAAGTTTGTGTGGATAGGGCGTCCAGTCCAAAAAGCATGCCATGTTCATTTGAAGCCAGTATGCACCCCAGATAAGTCCTTATTTTCCCTCGAAAGGGACGTTTCTCTTTAAACTCATATGCTTGCCTTTTGCATACTTTTTCTTTGAATCCCTTTCGGTTTAACTCTGATTCCGTAACTATTACAAAGAAAAGGTGGTAGGACCGGCTTTACAAGGCTCTGCCTAGTCAGAGTCGAAGAAATGTCCCGCCTCAGCGAGTGCGTCAGGTCAATCCCGACTGACCATAGGGGTTGATGTTTTCGAAGCAAAGACATTGGAAAAGAAAGAAAATCAAAGGCAAGGTAGGATAAAGTGAAAACTCCAGAGCCCACACAGGTGAGTCACACTGAAATCCTGAGAGTTGAACCCGGTCGGTTGGAAAATAGATTCACCCTCAAGGCCAACAAGTAGCAAAGTTCTTAACGGAAAGGGGGCCGGGATCAAGCAATTGGGATGATCAAGGCCAAAAAACCAACCACCGTTTCAAACTAATAAATTATTCTTTGTTGAAAACATGTCTTATTCAGAGCAACCGTGCAAGAAGCAGGTGCAGCCCAAAAGGAAATGAAATGCGCAAGCGCTGAAACAGCTTTGCAGCAGGGAATCGACCAAAAAGGAAGTTTCCCCAAAATTCATTCATGTGTTTTGCTAAATAAAAAGGAAAATATAAAAAGAAGAAGAAAAGAAGGAAAAAAAAAAAGAAGAAGAAAAGAAATGAAAATGAAAAGCCCAAAAGAGAAACAAATCATGGTAGGAAGGAGCTTTTTCTTTCCAAATCCCGGCCAAAAAACCGAGGATCTCCCTGGCATAACCCAATGAGCTTTTTCTTTCCAAATCCCGGCCAAAAAACCGAGGATCTCCCTGGCATAACCCAATGAGCTTTTTCTTTCCAAATCCAGGACAAAAAACCGAGGATCTCCCTGGCATAACCCAAGGAGCTTTTCTTTTCAAATCTCGGCCAAAAAATCGAGGATTTCCCTGGCATAAACCAATGAGCTTTTTCTTTCCAAATCCCGTCCAAAAAACCGAGGATCTCCCTGGCAAAACCGAAGGAGCCTTTTCTTTCCAAATCCCGGCAAAAAAATCGAGGATCTCCCTGGCAAAACCCAAGGAGCTTTTTCTTTCCAAATCCTGGCCAAAAATCGAGGATCTCCCTGGCAAAACCCAAGGAGCCTTTTTTCCAAATCCCGGCCAAAAACCCAAGGATCTCCCTGGCAAAACCCAAGGAAGCTTTTTTCCAAATCTCGACTAAAAAACCGAGGATCTTCCGGGCATAACACAAGGATATTTTTCTTTCCAAATCCCGGCCAAAAAACCGAGGATCTCCCTGGCATAACCCAAGGAGCTTTTTCTTTCCAAATCCCGGCCAAAAAACCGAGGATCTCCCTGGCATAACCCAAGGAGCTTTTTCTTTCCAAATCCCGGCCAAAAAACCGAGGATCTTTTTTCTTTCCGTCCCGACAAAACCCGAGGACCCTTTTTTCTTTTCCGGCATAACCCGATCATTTTCCAGCATAACCTGGATCCATTCATAAGGATACACAATCCTGATTTGATTGCTTAGATATGTGTCACAACTAACTCACGAAATTTTCCTAGTGAAAACTGGGGCAGAAAATTTTGTTCGTTTGTTTGTTTTGGTATCTTAAGCAAGTTGACCTCAAGACACAAGGTGCGAGATGACCAATGGAATTCCATAATCAAAAAAAGAAGAAAAGAACAAAAGAACAAAAGAAATGAACTCAAATGTGAAGCAAGCAAGGGTGCGGATTGCTCAAAATCTGATTAAAGTCACAAGCTACGCTGATCCTGTTTTGACCCAATGCTGCATGAAGAAGTAAACACCTAAAACTTGCGAGCATCAAGATTTAGATCGAAGTCCACAGCAAAATCAGCTAAGACTCAAGATCAAGTCTCAAGAGAATTATAGATAGGAATCGGGTAACTCATAGTTGATAGGCATAGCTAGCTTAGCTTTGGTTTTCCTTTTGGTGTAATAAGGAGGTCAGCAAGCAATAGCAGCAACAATAGCAGTGGAATCACAGCTCCTGGTAGTCCCAGCTACCAGACTTTCCAGAACTACACTGACCCGATTCCTTTATAGCCAAGGATATATAGGCAACCTTTGAAGCAGGGTTCGGTCAAACGGTTTTTCAAAATGCTTCTCATGGAGTGCTGAGCAGGCAAAAATTCTTCATGGTGCTCATTTATCTTTGCCCGAAAACCCTTCGTGTCTTCGAGCAAAGAGGGGCAACAGTGAGCACGTGATTTTTGCCACGTTTAAATCACTCCTATAAAATTCCTTAGAAATAGTATTTTTTTTTTTAGGAATTAATTGCATAATTATGTGTCTTGTTTGTATTTTTGTATGCATTTTAGGTGCCATAATTTATAAAATAAAAAAAAGATACAAAAAATAGTGCATTCGCATTTAGAATTTGATTTTATATTTTTAGTTGTACTAGTTAATTAATATTACTGAAATAAGAGAAAAGTAACAAAAATAAATCTTTTACATTTGGTTCCTTTAATTTCATTTTTTGTTTAATTTTTCTCTTAAAATTAGGATCTAGTTAGTTTGAGGAAATTAATTGGTTTAATTCTAGTCTAATCCATGTTTTTTGCTTTTAACACAAAAAAATAAAAATCAAAAAATAAAATTGAATTGAATAAAAGAGAGAAATTAGTTGAAAAGAAAATAAAAGAAAGAAAGAAGATCTAACTTGGGCTTTAGCCCATTAAATTCGTTAGCCCAAGCCAAAAACCTTCAAAATCCGGACCAAACCCAGCCCAAATTACACCCAATGCCCGATCCAGCTTTGGTCACAACGAAACGACATAGTTTTGGATTAATTAAGGCTAACTAAATCTAAGCCATCCATCCCTCATCATCTAACGACCTGGATTGATTTTGGAATTAAAATAAAACTGTCCAAAAAATAACTCAAAACCCTAAACCACTCTTTCTTCCTCGTACCGCCTCCCCTGCCTTCTCCGCCACCCTCCGCCCTAAACCGCCGGTCGGAAATTGCCTCCTCCGGCGGCCGGCGTCTAATGACGCCCAAAATTAACCCATCTCTTCTCCTCGCTCCTCTCTTCCCAAATCCACCCAGATCTTGCTTCAAATCCCAACCAAACGCCCTAAATCTATCAAACCCTAGGCGTCGCCGCCACCGTGCACGGCGGCGCCACCGTCCAAATTCAACCAAAATCATACCTCATGGTCCCCTTGACCTCCTCATCCCTAATATCAAAACAAAACCCTTCAAATCTAAATAAAACCCCATGAATTTTAGATCTAGGATTTCAGAAAACACTGTTGGGATTTTTAAAAGCCTACCAAGTATCGATTTGAATTTAAAATAACATTATATGTTTGTTTTTACGAAAAAACAAGCATATAATATTATTTGCGGGTTCAATTCGAATTCAACCCACTGAAGAATAAAAATCGGTAAGTCTTCTGTTTATTTTGAAATCAGTAGACTCTTTAAATTGTCTGATTTTTTTTAGTTTAATCTTGATTTGATTGTTGTTTTGATTCTATTAGTTTAGATGTTTATGTTTTAGTATAATTAGTTCAAACGTTTAATTGTTAGTTTAGTTTGATTTTCTGTTGTTTTTTTTTTTTGCTTTGCTTTGGTGAATTTGTCTTCAATAAATTGTTCGTTGGTTAATATTGGTTGTGATTTGAATCTTTTAGGGTTAATCATGTTTAAGTTGTGTTGTTTTGCTTAAATTCTCTAAGTTTGTTCTATTAGTTAATTTTTGTTTCAAATCAGTAGTTATGTAATTATTCGAATTAGTTTGATGCTCTTTTAATGTGTGATTTTGATTAGTCCTTGTCTCTCAAGTTCAATGTTTATCTTTAAGTAATTATTAGGTTTAGTTTAGTTAATTTAGTTATAGCTGAAAGTTTGTTTGTGTTAATTAGAATTTTTAGATGTTCTTATTAGGTTGTTTTGATTAGATGAACCAGGATTGTTTGCTTTAACTATAGTTAAATTTTAACTAAGGTAAAGGGGTTTGGTTGGGTTAGTAATTTCAGGGGCAATCAAGGGTAGTTTAGGCACCTGAAATGGGTCAATTTGTTAAGGCTCTGTAATTTCAGAACCAAAATGAGGGTAGTATAGGTATTCCATAGGTAGAAAACAAAGCTAGAACACCCTAGGTCCTTCTAGAAGGGGGTCTTAGTGTAAGTTTCTGTATTCTTAATGCAGTAACTTGGGCAACAAGCCATAAATTCAGGGATTAAAGCACCATTTCTGAATATAAAGGGGGGGGAGGGGGAATGAGTAAAAACCTCTAGAACATTCTTGCCCCTCCCTTGCCTATAAAAAGCAGGCCTAGTGCCTTGATTTACAAGTTTAGATCCCTGAAAATTCCAAAAACCTTTCCAGCTTCTGATTTCCCCTAAAAAAAATCCATTTCTACAAATCTGATTTTAAAATTTGAATTTCAAAAATCAAAGAAGGTCAAAATCTGAAATCAGCTCTAGAAACCTTCTTCTAGATCTGAATTTCTGCCCAAAAATCCAAAAAAAAAAAAAACAACAGAAAACTTCCAAAAATTCCAAAAAAAAACTGTTACATTGAGAACCTTAGGTTACTTTAGATTTTTAATTGTTGATTTACACCTTTTAGCTCGATATCTGATTACTGAATTCATCTGAGTGTTGCTGGGTTAAATTCAAGTTGATTTGAAGTGTATGCAAGCTACTTTGAGTGATCTAAAGGTTTAAAATTGGTCCTGGGCTATTTAACAGTGCTTCCTAGGTTTACAATTAAGTTCAATTGGTTCCTTGTTGCTATGATTCACTGGTTGAGCTTATTGATTACTAGAACTGCTGCTGACCTCCTTCTTCTTCTCTTTGTCTCATCATAATTCCAAGTATTTTTCTCTAACTCAAGTGATCTGGAAAAGCGAATTCGTGTGTATGAACAGTTCTGGAGATTAAATGATGAAGAATGTTAGATTTTTATATTGAAATACATATGTTGTTGGCTTTTGACAATATTCGTGATATTCATTCTATTGATATTGGCTTGTAATTAAACTGGACTGCAGTAAACTGTTGAATTTCGGACTTGTATTGATTCATCTAAAATCAGGAGCCTTAGTCTAGTGTAGTTTAGCTTCGAATGCTAGTTTAATTGAATTTGCAAATCAGGATATGTATTTTTGAATGTGCTGTTTAAGGAATTCAGTATATACACGTTTTAATGTTGATATCCATGAATTAGGTTTTTTTGGAAGCCCTGCGTTTGAGTCCCAGGCTTCGTTAGATGTTATTGGTTTCATATAGCCTCTTTGAAATTTATGAGTTTAAGTGAGCTATTCAATACCTCAACATAGGTGTTAATTATGTCATGCTTAATTCCTTGAGTTCTAATATTGGGTAAAATTAAGGACCAGTAAATAATTGAAGGATTAAGGCTCAACAGCCTCTTTGTGATTAATTTTAAGCTCCAAATTAACCAATGCACCACCTCAGATCCAGTTCTGGATTACACTTACTTTGTTTGGACTTTGGAAAGGACCCAAGGTTGGGCGGCTGTTGGATCAGCAGAGTTCAGGCCCAATTTTGTTACACCAGGTCCACGTCTGGACAGCTTCACACATCAGAACTGGCGAAAACCTTTAAGTCCCAAAAATTGATATAAGTCAAAAACCCTTTAAAGATTATATAGGAATACGGGAATTAATTTACAAATATAAATTTGGGTTTCGAATTAGGTAGCGCGTTCAAATTAAGAGGGTTCTCCCCTTTTGTCTGAATTCGGACTTGAATTCAAGGCCCGAATTTATAAATGCAAATTAATTAGGCCCTTTTAGAGATAAAAATAAATAGAAAATCGAGTTTGCTTTAAGTTGGCCTTTAAATAATAAAATGAGATGAGCCTCGCCAAATAAAATACATAAATTGCGGGGCCCTCATTAAATGCTCAATTAAAATACTTAGAATTCGGGGAATGCCGTTTAGTGAATTTCACGGCCCTCCGCAAAGTTAATAATACGTTAGTCGCTTTAGGCACATTTTTTAATAATTTTACCTTCCTAAATACGGGTGTGCATTTCATGCAACCCAAATCCAAATCCAAAAATATTGAATAAGAATGTGTCGAGGTTCCGGGTGCATTTCATGTGACGTGATCCAAAAACACATTTTTAAACGACGTTCACTTTCTTTAAAAATATAACTAAAAGCGGTAAATATTTTAAAATTTCACCACAGGATTAAACATGTATAAACATTAGATTTTAGCTATTTATAATAATTTAAGCGACCGTGCTAGAACCACGGGATCCGGGGGTGCCTAACACCTTCCCTCGGGTCAACAGAATTCCTTATTCAGAATTTCTGGTTCGCAAACTCCAATTGGGAAGTCGAAATTTTCCTCGATTTGGGATTCAAGTTAAACCGGTGACTTGGGACACCAAAAGCCAATCCTATCCCAAGTGGCGACTCTAAAAAAAATAATCTCATTTCGAATAATATCACTTTAAATGGAAAAACTCTTTTATACATTATCCTTCGGGGTAGGTGTGTAAAAAAGGAGGCGTATCAACTGCGGAACCCTTCCACTCCAATCTCGGCAACCCTGGCATCGCTAGAGAAACAGTCTTGGCATGGAAATCTAGAACGGCGTGATATGGAGATAACTAATCCATGCCCAGGATAACCTCAAAATCGATCATATCGAGCAACAGAAGATCTGCTCTAGTCTCAAAACCGCAGAAAGTAACCACACAAGACCGGTAGATCCGGCTCACAACCACAGAATCACCCACAGGAATGGACACATGAACAGGAACACCCAAAGGATCAGGAGAAATAGCCAGGAAATGAGCAAACAGAGATGCTACATATGAATAAGTAGACCCTGGATCAAATAATACCGATGCATCTCTACCGCTGACAGAAATAATACCTATGATGACGGCATCTGAGGCCAATGCATCTGGCCTGGCTGGAAAAGCATAGAATCTAGCTGGAGCACCGGCTGTCTGGCCTCCAACTGACTGAGTAGTAGTTGGCTGACCTCTCCCTGTCTGGCCTCTACCCTTGGAACGGCCTCTACCAGTCTGCTCTTCACCTCTAGGCAGCTGGGCCGCTGGTGCTGGAGTCATGGGTTGCTGCCCCTGCTGTACTGCCTTGCCCCTAAACTTGGGGCAGTATCTCCTCATGTGGCCTGTGTCCCCTACTCAATACAATGTGGTGCGGTGGCCTGATGTCCGGATGGATGACCCTGAATACCAGAAGGTCCACTAGAAGAAGCCTGAATAGCCGGCGGGCGGTAAGAACTCTCTGACATAGCACTGGAATAAGAACCGGAAGACTCCGGAGGACCTGAATACCCACTGGATGAACCCTGAATAGCTGGCGGGCGATAAGAACTCTCTAGCATGGTGCTAAAATAGGAGCGCGCTAGAGCACCCCGAGCCGGTGGTGGTGTTAGAAATGGGGGCCTACTGGGCTGACCCCTCCCAAAGTGACCTCTGCCCCTGGCTAGGGCGCCTCTGAACTCTCCTGAGAATCTGGCCCTCTTATCCTGCTGCATCTGCTCTTTACCCCTCAAACGGTAACCCACAATCCTGCGGGCAATCTCAAGTACTAGCTGATATCCAGTGCCCATCTCTACCTCACGAGCCATACCCAACCGGATAGTGGGATGTAACCTCGCAACAAACCTCTGTACTCTCTCTGCCTCTGTGGGGAGTATCATGAGTGCATGGCGAGACAACTCAAAGAACCTCGCCTCGTAGTCGGTCACTGACATATGACCCTGATCCAGATACTCAAACTGATGATGCAGCTCTTCCCTCTCAGAGGGTGGAATGTACCAATCAAGGAACAACTGAGTGAACTGACCCCAAGTGAGGGGAGGAGCACCTGCTGGCCTGCTAAGTAAATAATACTGCCACCATCTACGGGCCCTACCCTCCAGCTGAAAAGTAGTGAAGTCGACTCTATGCGACTCCAATATCCGCATGTTGTGCAGTCTATCCCTGCACCTGTCAATGAAATCCTGGGCCTCCTCATTACGCTCGCCCCCGAAGACTGGAGGGTGCAACCTGATCCATCTGTCTAACAACTTCTGCAGATCGCCGTTCACAGCTGGCCTGGGTTGGGGTGCCGTTGCAGCAACTGGCTGAACCCCCTCTGCGGGTAGTGCGCCCGGAGTATGATAAACTGCGGCTGTATGACCTGGAGCCTGTGCGGTAGGGGTCTGTGCTCCCCCTCCCGCCTGTGAGGTAGCTGGATCTGCTGGAAATAAACCAGTCTGAGTCATGGTGTCGATGAACCGAAGCATACGGCCCATGACCTCCTGAAATCCCGGGGCAGTCATGAAATCCACCGGAGTAGGCACAGCTGCGGGCACCTCGCCCTGCTCCTCAACAATGGGATCCCTCGTAGGACCTACTGGTGGTGCATCTGGAATAGCTCTGGGATTCTCACATTCCCTACCACGGGCCGGTGCCCTCTCCCAGCCTCTCTCTCGACCTCTAGCAACGGGAGGAGCAGCTCCTCCCGGGTCCGGAATGTCGGCGGTATGAGTCCTCACCATCTGTGAGAGAATAGAAGAGGAAACTTAGTACACTGACCACTACACGATGGAAAATGAATAAAGAGTAGTATTTCCTAACACCCTATAGCCTCTCGAAGATAAATACAGACGTCTCCGTACCGATCTACAAGACTCTATTAGGTTTGCCCATAACTTGTGAGACCTACGTGAACCTAGTACTCTGATACCATGTTGTCACAACCCATTTTCCATAATAGGTCATGATGGCACCTAACACCATTGTCAGGCCAGCCGATGCGGAGATGTGATTAAGCTCTTATTTTATTTTAGCCAAAGATAGTTATGCTAGATTTTCGAATTTAAAGATAAGACTGGTAAAGATCATAAAGTGCTAAAATAGCGATACAACCCCAAAATAAATGTCTGCCACTGTGTGTGCCAGAACCTGGTGTCACAAGCTACGGGCGACTAGTAGAATATACACAAAAGAATAATACACTATCCTATTATCTGAATCAGGATAGACAAACACAGAAAGTACAAGAATGGACTTCTTCGACTGCGGATCGGCATGAAAGAGAAGCAACTCACCGCAGAAGTCCCCAAGCGTGCTCACTGATGCGCACCAGGATGATGTCCAGATCCACCTACCTCAAATCTTGTACATTTAAGTACAGAAGCGTAGTATGAGTACATAAACCACATGTACTCAGTAAGTATCCTGTCTAATCTCGAAGAAGTAGAGACGAGAGATCGACTTGATACTTACTAAGGTCAAGATAATATAATATAATAGAGTGAAATGTATAGCATGAAGGATTTCCAATACACAAGTTTAATAGAAGAGCCATATTCATGTTCTTGACATAATTAAATTACCAGTTTTCTCTTTTTCATATTAAATGAGTAAGCATGTCATAACTGAATGTAAGCATATAAATCACACTCAGTCATGCCGAGGTCGACGGCCCGCTCCAACGGAAATTAAATTGTGCACTGCCGAGGGTCGAGCGACACGAACCATAGATGCATCTATTCTCACCAAGGCGATCGTCCCGATCCATAATCATCAAGAAAATATCAAGAAAGCACATAAGGCTCAACAACTCATATGTTCACTTTTCATTTCCTCAAGTCTCTAGCAATTCATAAATGATCATATTAGTAATTTAAAATAAGAAATATTCCCCAATTGGACATGACGTGGGTCCTAAACTACCCGAACAATTATCATATAGTAGCTACGCACGGACTCTCGTCACCTAGTACGTACGTAGCCCCCGCATTTAGCAACAATTACTTATTTACAATCCTATGGGGACAATTCCCTCTTACAAGGTTAGAAAGGAGACTCACCTCGCTCCAAAGTGCACTCCCAATGTCCAAGAATGAGCCCAAGTCCTTCGAAGCCGAACAATCCCAAACTAATCAAACGAAGTAAGAACTAGTAAATAAAGGCTTACAAGATCGAACTCTAGCCATTTAAGCAATTTTCTAACCATTGACACAAGTTTCCTAAATTTTGACCCCGGGCCCACGTGCCCAGAATCCGAGATTTTCCAAAGAAAGTTGTTCTCTATCACCTAAGGATCATAAATATATGATTTCTAGTTCATTACATGGCAAATTATGTGATAAAACCTTACTTTTCATTAAACCCTAGGTCTAGCTCAAATCCCTTGATTTTTACCTAATTTTTAGTGTTAAATCTACCTAATGTTTAGGTATTTGAACTAAAAGTGAGTGGGGATTACTTACCTTGCAATGTTATGTTGAAACCTCCTCTTTGAAATCACCAAAATTGCCTAAGTGTTGAGAGAAATGTGAAAGAAATGAGCTTGAGCTCGTATTAAATGAACCCTTATGTCCACAACTATTTTCGCATCTGCGGAAGTATTTCCGCTTCTGCGGAATCCGCTTCTGCGAAATTTGGCCGCTTCTGCGGCTTTTGGGATTTGGGGCGGAATAGCTTATGTGGTCCCTGGGCCACTTTTGCGTTTTCCCCTGGCCTGCCCCTTCTCCGCTTCCGCGATCATTAGACCGCATCTGCGGTCCCGCTTCTGCGGCCCAAGAACCGCAGATGCGGTTATGATAGAAGCAGCAAGCTTCAATCATTTTCAAAATTCTAACTTCACTCGAGCCTCGCTCGTTTGACGCTCGGGGCTCTCGCGCCCCGTCCGAACATACCGACAAGTTTGAAATCACGAGGTGGACCTACTCTAACCCTCGAAATACTCAAAACAATGCTAAATCGAGGAATCAACCCCAAAATCAAACGAATCAAATCATTGAATTTCAAGTTCTTAATTCTCCTCCAACGGGTCAAAATGCCCTTAAACTACTCGGATTGATACTAAATTTTACGAGTAAATCTTAACTGATATTTCGGACTTGTACCAAGTTTCAGAATTGAAATTCGAACCCGATACCTAGGAAAATAATGATTTCTTAGTTTATTTAAATCTTTGAAACTTTAAATTAACAATTTCACATAAAAATTCATTACTCGGGCTAGGGACCTCGGAATTCGATTTCGGGCATATGCCCAGGTCCCATATTTTCCCACAGACCCTCAAAAATTGTCAAATCATGATTCCGGATCCGTTTCCCTAAAATATTGACCGAAGTCAAACTTAGCCTTTTTAAAGAACTTAAAGAAGCAACTAGGCTTATTCTTGCTCAAAACTCTTCTAACTTCCGAACCACCCGTCTCCGCGAGTCATAAATTAGCTAAAGTAAGTGCGAAAAGTTTTATTTAAGGGAATGGGGTTCAAAAATACAAAACGACCAGTCGGGTCGTTACAGCTATGTTCGTAATAGATGTCGACCTGAAGGATCTATTGCAAAAGGATATATTGTTGAAGAAAGTCTGATATTTTGTTCAAGGTATTTACATGGAAGTGGGAAAGAGAAACCAGTGGACAAAAATTGTGAAGGTGATCAGGTTGAGCTATTCAATAGATTATCAATTTTTGAACAAAAGGGTTGCCCTTTATTAGGAGATACATCCAGAAATCTTGAAGAGCTTGAGAGAAAACAAGCTCATCTTTATGTTTTGAGAAATTGTGAAGAAGTTCAACCATTTTGTGGTATGTTTTTTTATGCCATTGTATATTTCTGCTTGATTTTGTTAGCCTTTTCTCAATTATTATGGTTATTTTAAACAGTGAGTACGAGAGTGAGTACGAGCAGAATAATAGGAACATGAACTTCGATGATTGGTTTTTCCATCGAGTAAGTTTTCATTACATTGTTAATTTTTATTTGTAATACTTCTTTAGCATTATTATTTTATTTATTTATTATTATACATATTGTGCAAATGCGCAAGAAAGGAAATTCACAAGTAAGTTGCAAGTTGTATTCTTTGGCTAAAGGTCCTTTTGATGGAGTCCAAAGATTCAAAGGGTATGAGATAAATGGTTTTAGATTTCATACTAAACAACTCGGAGGAAATAGGATGAAGCAAAATAGTGGTGTTTTAGTACGAGGAATAATGAATGGCCAAAATATAAATTATTATGGTACTCTAACCGAAATAGTAGAACTTCAATATCTTGAAGGTAAATGGATTGTTTTATTTAAATGTGATTGGTTGGATGTTGATCACATTGGAAAAGGAGTGAAGATAGATAAAATGGCTTTGTTAGTGTCAATACTAAACGAAAGCTAGCAATAAATGAACCATTTGTTCTTGCATCTCAAGCAGAACAAGTTTTTTATGTCAAGGATAATCTTCATCCCAATTGTTCCATTGTCTTGAATGGTCATTCTACTTATTTTACTGGTGGTGCTCTCAGTGAAGAAACTTTTCAACAAAATGCTCAAGAGTTCTCGTGTACATTTGAGGAAGATGAAGACTTTATGAACTGGAGAAGAAATGATCTTGACGTTATCAGCACTAATGTTACCTTAGATGATGATATTATTGAAGACATCGAATCAGAACAAAACATTGAATCAGAACCTGAAACTGATGATGGAGATTTATTACTATAAAATATTTAGAAGTCTTATATGCATATTTGTTTATCCTCAAGTAATGTTAAACTTTTACTTATTTATTTGAGAAACGATGTTTAGTTCTTTATTATTTTAAAAAATTTATATATTACTTTATTATATTGATGAATTACTCTAATTGAATGAGTTAATATTTAATAGCGTTGACTTGATAATTTTAGTTGGATTGAGTTGAATGATCTTTTCTACCAGGTGTTACGTTGATGGATTCTTAGGGAAAACTATGGCGAATTTTTTAGTAAATTAATAAATAAATATTATTAAACATAGCATAGTTGTTTATAGAAATAGATTCTCGATGCATGACACTTGATTTAGGAATAGCTATGTGATTATAAGAATTTTAATAAATTTCACACTTGAATTTATAGACTCTAACAAATTCAACCAAAGTCCCTTGCATTCATTCCAACTAATGAATTAGTGACTAAACCTCTGTCTTCCTACTCTTTATAATTTTGTTTCATAATTGTTGCAAGACGTGTAAAATATTTGTCCTCTTTTTATAAATACAAATGTATCTATATCTCTTGATAAGGAAAAACCCAACTAAGAAATTATCTATTATGAAGTTTTATAATTTTAGATGCTCTTTGCGTGTCAAATTTTTTAATAAGCTTCTAAAATAGATTTTTCGTTGAGTTGTCTCGTGTAGGCTTTTTCCGAGCACATATGTCCCAACAGTTGCTACAAGTTTTGGAAATTGTAGCAAGACTATTTTTTTTTAGCTATGGAATTATGTGCACACAAATATATCGTGGCTAAAAGATTACAATTGCTACAGTGACTTCATATGCATAGCAAAACTTAGAATTAGCTACAATATTTATTGTAGCTATATAAATTCGGCTATTTTATTTTTGCCATGATATTCATCGTAGCTATTGAGCTAATTATTGCCACGACTTTTATAACTTGAAGCAAATATATTCGATATTTTATTTTACATAATTTATTGTGGCTAAATATTTATTATTGCTACAATAAATTAAATGCGTGGCAAAAACTAACAATTAGCTATAAATTTATAATGTAGCAGTAAATGTGTAGCTATTTTCACAGTTATTGTCACGATACTAACCAACTATCGCAAAAAGTAGGAATTAGCTTTGCCAATTTATTTTTTGTAGCTAAGAAATTTTACCAAATTGTGAACGGCCACAAAATTTCAATTTTTATGGCTATTGCTAGATAATAGCCACGCTTTTTTTATTCGTAGCAAAGAATTCGTAGCTGTAGATGCATAATGTTGTAGTATATGAAAATTATATAGGAAAAAATTGGGTATCAACAGACATTCTTCAAAGTATTTTTATAGGCTTCCTGAAATTAAAATGTTAATCATTAAGAAATGAGGACTTAATTGTTTCCACCCGGAAAAATACAATGCCATTGATAAAAAAAAATTTTAATTTCTCTGCTATGCTTAAAGCCATACCTGAACCAGAAAGCATAAACAAAACAATACATTGAAGTTTTTGAAACAGTTTGTATGTCTTCCCATTTCTACCAATACACGGTGTGCCATAGTATGAAATCCTTGTCACAAAAGTTGTACTACTAAGACTAGCTACAGACAACACATATATGCTCCATTAACAATTGTTCTCAGACTTAACACTTGTTCTGGTAATCACATAACAGAACTAACAATTGTTGGCAACAAAAAATCCCCTTCTCAGACTTTAAAATCCTCTACTCCTCAAGCTCTATCAGGTAAATTTTTCATTGATTCATTTTTCACTGTTGTCACTAAACTTTCATGTCTAAGGAAATTGTCATTAGTTTCACTTGGATTGTGGGGTCCATTACCTGCCAAAATTAATAGATTTCACTTACTTGAGGTACTAAATATTAGTTCAAGTAGTACTAAGTATCAACGTCCACATCCATTTTGTGAAAAATAATACTATGTTAATTTGTATTATGATCGTTTAACACAAGTTATCTACACAAATATATTCTAATTAAGCAGATTCTAATCACAAATACATTCTAATAATTAAGCAGATTCAAGTTGAAAGAACTCTCCACAAGAAAGTATGAATTCCACAAGAAAGCCATGTTACACCTTCACACATAATCTACAATTATTTCAAGGCATCCGTCTTACATTAAATTTTATATTCAACTAATTATAATATTTGGTTCTATTTACATCTCCATGATAACAAAACGTGGAATTTCAAATTTCTTCTGTAGAAGTAAATTACAGGAGTCATCCTTTAACTAAGTAGAAATTTAAGAATATTCACCCACTCATATCGTCATATACCTAAATGCTTTCATGCTGATTTCTCAAAGACACAGAAATCATATAAGAAAACCCAAAACAGAAACCAAGAATATAGCTACATGCATAGAGGGTTTTCCCTAAAAAGTAGAAATGATAGTTCCAAATGATAATTTCAAAAATAAATTATCCAAAAAAAAAATAGAACAGCAAGAAAAGAACAAAAACATATTATTGTAATGAAGTTTGAAGTTAGAATTAACCCATATGAATAAAAAAATATTGTTGGAAACTCATTTGCCTAACACAATGCATCGATTTAAGAAGCTAAGTGTTGGTCTGGTCCCCGAACTTGCATCCAATTACTTATGTCAGTTCGTCTTCAATAATAATTTATTACAGTAGTCAGAAGTCAATAGAAAAATCAGGAACAACTGCAATAATCGCTAGTCTCTTCATTCTTTTCTTTAATGTCATTTTATTATGATTCTAGAGGTATATTTAGGGAAAATATAAAACATATAAACATAGAGATGAACATAGAGATCACATCTGTATGGTGGAAGCTTTTCTTTTTCTGGGTTTGCCTCTGTCAGTCTTTGCCTCGTCCGCCCGTTTGCCTATATCGGTGGCTAAGATGGAGTGGAAGATATCGAAAGAGAGAGAGAGGAGGGATATTGGGAAAATAGGGCGCGCACAAATTGGGAAAATAGGATTTTGGCGTGAAATATTAAATTTAGATTTCTAACTACCGTGGTCGCAAACCCCCTTAAATATCTTTTAATATTTTAATTTTAATTTAGCGACCGCTTTGTTGGTCAACTAATATTTTTTGTCATTACCCAAAATTCAGTAAGGGTCATGATGGCATCGGACACCGCTGTCAGGCAAGCAAACCAAACTACTCAATTAAATTCTCGTTTTAAAATTTTTGAAAACTATAAGTTTCCTTCAATTTTAATAGAAAAAGGTAATCATTTCAAATTAAATATAAATGTTAAGAAGTTAATACAAGATACCCCATAATCATCCTAGAACCCAGTATCACAAGTGCTCACGCATTTACTAGGGAATAAAATAAAATACAGTAATTGTCCGAAATACAAAGTAGACAGAGATGAAAATACAGTACAATACTCTAAAGGAGACTCTGTTGGCTGCGGGTCATCTCGATAAATGCAGCTCACCTAAGTCCCTGTATCAACCATGCCGCTATGGACATGGAGAACAATTATCAACGTCTATAAATCTCACGTCAAGCAATACAAGCATGCGCAAATCATGCCGAGGTCGTACGACCCGATCCAATAATATTTAAACTGTGCACTGCCAGAAGGTCGAATGACACGAACTATAGATGCATCTATTTAATCTACCGAGGCGTTAGGCCCATTCCACAATAGATAAACACATTCAAACAGTCAAATCAATAATCCATCAAGGAGTAAATATTCAGGAAAAGGCAAGTTTCTCTTTTAAAAGTCAAGAAATGGTATCTATCCTTTTTCATTTACACGTTCGATATGCTTTAAGCATTTTTAAGTTTGTCAACAAGGTTGCAAGTATAACAAGTAGGCATGCTTTTGGGCCTTAAACTACCGGACTTAAGCATAATAGTAGCTACGCACGGACTCTCGTCACCTCGTGCGTACGTAGCCACCCACAAATAGGAGCACATAACCAATTAACTCACATATGGGGACAATTCCCTCTTACAAGTTTAGAAAGGAGACTCACCTCGCTCTGAAATTCCATAACCGGCATTCCACGCCCTTCAGAAGACTCAAATTGATACACAACGCTCCAAAACTAGCCAATAATTATGTAAATCTATTAATATATGATCAATTACTCATAATGATCCAATTTATAACAATTCCTAACCCCCATCGAAAAGTCGACAAAAATACCCTTGGACCCACGTGCCCGGATTGTGAAATTTTTCGAAGATAAAGGTTACCCATAACTTTATGAATTCAAATATATAATTTTCTTTCAATTTCATGCCCAAATTTGTGGTTAAAATTCAAAATACACATTCTAGGTGTTTCTCCAAAAATCCTAAATTTCTACTAATTTCCTTGACCAAATCCACATACAAACCTTATATTTAGCTTGTAATGAGTAGGAACAACTTACCTTGACATAAATGACGAAAATTTCCACTTGAAGCTCTCCAAAAATCGACCCCCATAAAGATATGAGATAAACATGAGCCAATACCCGCTTTAAAACACTTCACTGCCCAAGCGACCCTTCTATACGATCGCATTCCTCCAACCGTGATCGCATAAGCCAAATCCCAGCTGCCTCCAAAATGCACTACGCGATCGCACACTCTTCCCCGCGATCGCATAAGACAAAAAATCCAGCAGCCCCTAAAATGCACCATGCGATCGCATTTCTCTCCATGCGTTCGCATAAGCCAAAACAGCATCCTCCAAATTTTGCACTATGCAATCGCACTCATCTCCATGCAATCGCATAGAGTAAAAATATGTTGCACTAACACCAGAAAATCAGCAATCACCCACAAGGCTAAAAATGCCCGTTGAGCATCCGAAACGTACCCGAGGTCTCCGGGATCTCAACCAATCCTAATACATCATTCAAACTTAGTCGAGCCTTAAAATCACATCAAATAATATCGAAATCATGAATCGCAACTCGATTCATGCTTAATGAATTTAGAAATTCCAAACTTCTACATTCGATATCGAAACCTATCAAATCACGTCCGATAGATCTCAAATTTTGCACACCAGCCACATTCAATATTATAGACCTACCACAACTTCCGAAATCGGAATCCGACCTCGATATCAAAATTTTCACTTCTGATCGGACTTCTTAAAAACTTCAAATTTCTATCTTTAGCCAAATGAATCCAAAATGACCCACAGACCTCCAAATTCACTTCCGATCAACTCCAAAATCCCAAACATACATTGATAACACTGAAATGCACTTTAACGGTCAACCCAAACTTATGAAATTCTTCCAAAATTTTAACTTCCACAATAGGTGGCGAAATATTCCTGAGTCTTCCAAAACTCGATCCGGACATACGCCCAAGTCCGAAATTATCATACGAACCTGCTAGAACCTTCGAATCCCAATTCCGAGGTCGTTATTGGCATTCAATTTTGTCCCACCTTTTTTTCTACTTAATTTCCTTGCGCTTCCTAGTCATTAATGCTCTAATAGTGTATTATTAATATTTATTTTATGATTATTTATTACCATTATTATAATTATATTAGTAGTAGCATTGATATCAATGTTAACAATATTATTTGTAATTATTACTATTATTATTTTTATTTAATAGTAGTATTAGTAGTGTAGTTACTAGTAATACCATAATTATTATTACTAATATCGTCATTAGTATTAAAATATTATATTTTTTATTCATATAAGCTAATTACTTATTTTGAATAATCTATGTGGATATCATATTATTATATTGTGTCCCAAATTAAAAAGATAAGGAAGCCCAAAAACATTAAAATGAAGAAGGGATTTATTTTTAAAATTCAAGATCAAGTCCATGACCTACCAGATTTTGTCCATTTGTTATAGCCCATTTAGTTATTTAGAACCCACTTCACAATAGCCCAAGAACATTATCCACAAACCCAATATTCCTACAATCTAAATCTGCCAGCCCCACTAAGCCTAACCCTAATTCCTTTTCTGTCTAACAATCGTTCACCCCTATTCCTCTATCTCCCATGGCCATTTTTAGCAAAGCTCCATTGTTTTTCAAACCCAAGCCAGTAATGTTTCGCCATTTTCGTGCAAACCTTGATAACTCTATACGCGTCTCTCCAACGCCCTCCTCTCCCATCTCTATCATAAGATTTGGTCAAGCATAAGAGGCCAAAGAACTTTAAATAAATCAGATTTTTTCTGCAATTTTTAGAGGTTTGATTTTCAAACGGCCACAATTCAAAGACTGAAGCAGAACCCGTGACACCTTTCTTTTGAATTTCAAATCCCTCTTAGAAATCGAACCCTAGATTGATTTCGCCTATAAATACTCCTAAAAACCTTCAGCCGGATCATCTTTGGAATCAGGTAAAAAAAATAGACAAGTTAACCACAATCGAAATCTCTATTATTTCTGTCAAAAAATACTTAGAAAAGTTAGCTCTCTGTGGTTTCTCGGTTCAGTTCGCTCAAACTAGTTTTAGATTCGATCTCGTCCGTGAGGGAGTAGATCTGAAACTTCTCAAGCTCTTGTTCACTGCACCACAGGAGGTTAGTCTGTTTTTCCATCATTTCTTTAATCTCCTTCTGGAATATGAGTTATATTTGCTCCTTGATATCTGTTCTGTTCATTTGTTGTTAAAAAATAATGGTGGTAGCGACTATTGTTATCCGAGTTTTGATGTTGTAGAGATTATGACTATAGGAGATGATTACTCGCTTAGTTTATATTTCTATTTTTATGTGGTTAGAAGAAAATGTTTCGTTGGTTTATCTACACATGAGCCTGAATAGGAAAAAATGTATTAACATGTCTAAATGACTCTTGTATGCTTATTGTTTAAGTTTAAAAAGATTAAGAATACAAACTTATTCCACTGCTGTAGGTATCATGTCCTTACGAACTCATTGTTATAGTTTGAAAAGACATTGAGTTATGAACTTGGTATGGTTTCATGCTTTAAAGATTATGAGAGTTATTAATTAGAATTTGTTTATTAGATACCATGACTTTGGGATTTCACTGTTGATATAAAGATTCTTACGTTTTCTTGTTTTAGCGTTTATAAAATGAGTGTATACACAATATGAATATTTAAGAACTTTGGCAAGTATACGGACATATGAAAAAAAAACTTTAATTGTGTTCTTTAAGTAGTCTTGCTATCCCTCGAAGAGATTGATAATAAAATTCTGGCAGTAGCGTATATCTTAAATGTCCATTTGAAAGCATGCCCGTAAGGTAGGAAGACATGTATGTTGGTAAAGATATTTTGTATTTAAGACTTGTTTCGGGTATAGGATGTTTGGTTTGCTGTGTCTACTATATTACTTGAGGTATTTTATATAAGTTGGTACAAGAAACTACATCTACAAGACTTGTTTGGTTTTAGAAAATAGCTTTTGCCTTTTCTCTTGTTGTCTGTTCAAAGGGCTTGACTTGTTTAGGATATATAAGCTGGTAATAGCATATGATTCATTATTATTTTAAGTCATGAAGTTGAATATAATTAGGTACACATGTTTAGATTTTGTAGCTAGTTTTGTTGTTGTTTGAAATTTGTGCCAAATGTGGTAGTATTATTTGAAAGAATCAAGAACCTTTTGAATTTGAGTATATAGCTTTCACACAGGTCAAATAACTATTTTAACATAGATTAAATCTTCTATCCGTATGTTTAGTAGCCTTTCTTTAGGAGTTCCTTGAAAATTGCAAGTTTCTATTAGTTGTTCTTTTTTAAAAAAAATGTGTGCAGTCCTTTCCATACTTTTGGATCTGGTTGTGTGTATTTTATCATACACTTAAATATGAAACTGACTCCGCTAATCGTTGTTCTCATTTTTCTTTTGCTTACATGTACACTTTGGGAGCAACTTTTTGAGTCTCAATGCGAGACTCGTTGTCGCTATGAAGTCACCACTGCCGCATTTCTCTATCATTTCGCCCTTTCGTAGACTTGACCATTTGGGGATGTAGAAAAATAGTGAAAATGCCATAGTTAATTTTGGTTCCCCCTGGATAGGGGGGTTAATTTGTTATTACTATTCTGCTCCCGTTTCCTATTAACTCCAGTTTTGTTTCTTGTTTAGTTTTCTTTAATTCATGACTTACTCTGGCATGTTATTTAGGTTAATGCTTTAGCTAAAGTTAATCTAGTAATTATATACCAATGTATAGATTTGTGATAGGCTTTTTAAAAAAAAATCATTTATAAAGGGTGGATGAGTTACTAGAACATTTTGAGTATATCTGGGCAGTAAGTTACTTAGATGAATGCAACTAAGTCAGAGTTTGGGAATATATATTATTATGTTTTTTTAAAAAAATTTCTTTTACTTTAGTTAAAGAACGTGAACTTGCGGTTTTTCATAATATGATGCGTAGTTTTCGATTAAACAAACTGTTTTCGATTTCTTGGTCAAAATTAGTACTTCTTACAAAATTCATTTGGCCATTAACTTCACACATTTTTTTAAAGCACTGAAACTTCTACATTTTCAAGTCTCAAGTTAGCTTTTACATTCATTCACCCAGCTCATAAATATTTACCTATAGATATGGTTAACTTTTAGCCTTAATTAATTAATTTTAAGTCCGGAAGGGAACTGCGTTTAATGCGGATCTTGTGGGGTGCCTAACACCTTCCCCTTAAGTTAATTTGAACCCTTACCTTAGAATCTCTCATATCTAATAGACTTCAATGAAGTTTAACTTTACATTACTTAGTTGAAATAGGTGTCCTAATTCACCTTTAAAATAATTAGGTGTCGACTATTTAGTTATTAATGAATTCAATAATCACCAATATGTTATACTCTAATTTGATCTGGTTAAAATATGGTATAACAACTTGGCGACTCTGCTGGGGAATACTTAGGTTCTAACCATAACAGACTTAGTTAATTAAGGCTTGTGTGCTTACTTTATTGATCTTAAATTATTTTACATGCCATAGTTGTTTTACTTGATAAAAATTATCTATGTATTATTGTTTTGATATAACTGTCATTCCGTTTCACTTCCTCCACTTTTGGAAAATTCACACAATTCACACACTAAGGGTACGTGTTTTGCGGCCGTGCACTACTTAAAAAACCTTTTAGGAGAAAGTTCGTGGGTAAGTCGATCAACGGTGCAATCGACAGTCACGAGCTTTCCACTCTCAAGTTGTCCACTTGAGAGCATACCAGTCTAGAAAAACCCACTCCTAGTAAACCTAGGATAGAGCTAAGCCAAAACCTTTTGTAAGATTCATGCATCATTTAAGCCTAAGATACTTAATACCCTTGGTGTATTAAGTCCATAAGCCAGCCTTACCAAATGTCTGAATGGGTTTACGACCCTAAGTGACACTTTTCATAACTTATGTGCATATTTTGAAGGATAAATATGCTCATTATGTGGACCATTTTCTCTAAATTAATTAACGTTTAGGGAAAGGGATTAAGACTAACCCTTTTGACAGGTATAGAAATTTCAAGTTTGCAAGAAGTGGTTGACACATCAAATAGTTTAAAGCAGCTTAGTTTACTTAGATTAGAAAGTGTGTATATTGTACTTTCTTTCATTCTTCATGTATTTATTTCATTCTTTGTGTGATTAAAAAAAAAACACTATCCTTGTACTTTACTTTCTTTGGGAATAAAATTAATTTATAAGAGTTATGGAATGACACACGATGGCATAATTATCCTTCAAACTATCGTTAGGCCTACCTTCGGCGCAATGAGGTCCTTCGCATAATAGGACGTTATGATCTATGTGCAATAACATGCTATGTGCAACAACGTGCTTATATTTATGCAAAATATATTATTTTCACATACTAACTTGTTTTCTTTTTTCTTATTTTCCTTTTTCCATTTAAAAAAAAATTATTTTCTCAAAAAAATAAAAGGTTGACTTGTGCTAAAGGGGAACTGGCGGAGCATCCATATTTTACGCGGTCTAGAAGCAAGAGATCAGTTGCAGATTTACCACTAGTATCTCAGATGGCTGAAGGAAATCTTTCCAGTACAGATTTAAATATGGTAGATGCTATTTCATCCGTTCCAACTCTCTCTCTACCTACAACAGATGACCCTCACCCCTCAAAAGACCCAGAAACACATTTGGAGGTCATTGCTCGTTTGGAACAAAATGTTGCTGAACTAAGCTACATGGTACAACAAAGCAGATCATTTTCTCAAACTCCACCTCACATGACTCCTCCTCCTCCTCAACGCATTCGCGAAAATATGCCTATACCACCCCCATTTCCAAACTTGAATGGACTTAATCAAGGAAATCAGTTCACTGCTCCTCAACCAATTCAAAATGTGCCACTTACTCGCGCAGTCACTCAAAATGCTCCCCTTCCGTCCACAGTCGCTCCTCCAAAGGTTCAATACATGCAACTGACACATAATTCTACTAATACGCAGCAAGTTCCACCAATATATACTTATGCCACAGTCCCACCTACGACACAAACCCCATGACCATGTCGGCTAGATATGGATCATTATGTTGAAGTCGAAAAGGAGGCAAGAGCAGTTGATGATGAAATGATAAATAGGAAGCTCAATAGTTTGGAAGATGCTATGAGAGGTCTACGAGGTTTTGGTACTAATCAAAGTGTGAAGTACGAAGAGTTATGTGCATTTCCTGAAGTAGAGTTGCCATTTGGTTATAAAATTCCAAAGTTTGAGAAGTTTGACGGATCGGGGAATCCTTTCTTCCACTTAAAGCTCTATTGTGAAAAGTTAATTGGCGTGGGGCAGAATGAAGGGATAAGAATCAAATTATTCAATCAAAGTTTGAGTGAGAAAACTTTAGAGTGGTACTCTAAACAAGATGTTACCAAATGACATACTTGAGATGATTTGGCAAATGCTTTTGTCGATCATTACAAATTTCATGTTGAGATTGCTCCTGACAGAATTTCCATTAACTGAATTAAAGAAGAAATCAACTGAATCTTTTTGGGAGTACGCTATAAGGTGGAGGGAAGAAGCATCAAGGGTACACCCGTCAATAGAAGAGACAAAAATAATAACCTATTTCATTCGGGCGCAGGAACTTGAATATTATGAGCGGATGGTCGTAATGGGTGGAAAAACATTTGCAGAGGTAATCAAAGCTGGAGAAATAATCGAAAATGGGATCAAGACCGGAAGAATAACATGTCTAGTAGCATTACATGCCACTAGCACGGCTATCCAAACTGGTGCTCTCAGGAGCGGAAAGAAAAAGGAGAAAGAAGTTGCGGCTGTAATGGCTTTGGACCTTCACAGTACCAATCAAATGCCCCGCATTCACAACATTTCCAATATTCCTCACACTCACCTTACCAAACTTCATCATCTTACCAGCCTCAACCACCATAAAACTCATATCATGTTTATAACGCATAACCAACATACCAAGTTCCACCATCACAACAACCTCATCATCCCAACAATACAGCCGGGCTCCGTCCAAATAGGCCTGCTCGCAACTTCACACCATTAGGGGAGCCATTAAGTGTTGTCTTTGAAAGGTTGCAAGCTTCAGGTTTATTGTATCCTGTGAAAGGCAGAATTCCAAACCCATTACCTAAAGGTTTTGATCCTACCAAGACCTGTGCATATCATTCTGGGGTAAAAGGATATTCAACTGATCGTTGTTATGCATTGAAACACAAGGTTGAAGACCTCATTGAAGCAAAGTAAATCAAAATCAGACAACCGGCACCAAATGTGAACACCAATCCACTCCTGAATCATAATGAAGCCTCGGTGAATATGATTGGAGTAGATGGAGAAGATGATGACCCAGCAAGATTCATCATGCCTATGAGGAGCATGGAAAATCACATTTGTGGCTTCTGCTACAGTGATGATAAGAGGTTTTACACCCATTGAGATACTAGGAGTTGCATCTACACCTGTGGAGGTGCTTCAAGCGCCAATTCAGATACCAGTGGTTGATACTAGAGCTGTACCATGGAATTATCAACAGGCTGTGATGGAATGCCATGGAAAAGAAACTGCTAGGCCAAAGATTTCGGGAATGACGAGGTCTGGAAGATGTTACACTCCGGAAACTCTAACTGGGTTGAGACAAAGCAATGAATGCAATGTTCCACCCAAGAGGGTTGTGACAGACGCAGAAGCACAAGAGTTTCTAAGAATGATCAAGGCGAGTGAATACTCAGTTGTGGATCAATTGAAGAAAACCAATGCCCAGATTCCAATCCTATTTTTGCTTTTGACTTCGGACGTACACAGAGATGCACTCCTGAAGATTTTGAGTGAAGCATATGTGCCAACTGAAACAACTAGTGAAGCAATAGCTGGAATGGTTGGACGTATGCTTGATTGTCACCTAATCAGCTTTGATGAGGAAGAATTGCCACCGGAAGGATGTAGTCATAACAAGGCACTCCACATAACTATTAAGTGTCGTGATATGTTCATATCTAGAGTGTTGATTGATGGAGGTTTTGGAATTAACATTTGTCTTCTCACTACTCTAAAGAAGATAGGGTATGATTTCAGTAAGCTCAAGCCAAGTGATATGAGGGTTCGAGCATTTAATGGTGCCGCAAGAAGAACAGAAGAGGTAGAATTGAATGTGTTGATTGGGCCCGTCGAGTTCATTATGGGGTTTCAAGTACTTGATATTTCCACAACATACAAAATGTTACTAGGAAGACCATGGATTCATCTGGCTGGGGCTGTGCCATCGACTTTGCATCAGACCGTCAAGTTCAAGTGGGATCAGCAGCAAATAGTCATACATGGAGAAGGTGATACGTCTATCTGTCAGGAGCAATCTATCCCATTCATTGAAGTAACAGGAGAGTTGGATGGAGCTACATACCATGCATGGAAAATTGTGGATCCTACCCGTATAGATGAAGGGAGTCAAAACCAGAAACCAAAGATGTCTTGCGCTGCGATCATGGTGGCAACGGAGATGCTAAAGAATGGGTATCAACCAGGATTGGGTTTGGGAAAAACATTGAATGGACGAGTTGAGCCTATAGTCCTTCCCGGACAACAGTTTTCTTTTGGTTTGGGATACGAGCCTACTCAACAGGAAGTGAAGGAAGCACGACAGAAGAAAGGAAAAGAGATCCATCTACCAAAATCAATCCCAACCATTGACCAAACTTTCCTAAAGCCTGCTATTGTCCAGAATCCGGGTGTACCTGTTGAGATTTCATGTGATGATATTATAGAGGGTGTCAAGAACTTGTTCGTGGGAGATGAAGATGATCGTGATATGGTATTTTCAGACATTGCTGAAACACCGATCGTACGTGTTGTCGAACCGGGATCTGTTTTGAAGAATTGGACTTGCATCTCAGCCCCGGTTCGCCGGGAGTTTCAGTAGTTTAAGTCATCAATTTCTTTTGTAATTGGCCGGAGGCATAAGTTAGAACCTATTTTTGTCATGTCGCCTCTATGTTTTTTATGGCCATCTAAGTCTGGATTCCATTTTCTTGTAATGAACTACGTCTGGCCTGATTCCTATTGAATACGTAGGCAACCTAATTTGGGTTCGGCCCCTTTATTATAAAAATTTTTAAAGCCCCTATTTCATTTGAACTACGTTTGGCCTGATTTCTGTCTCGACACCTCTTGACAAGAATACGTAGGTAGCCCGATATGGGTTCGACCCCTTTTGATTTAAAACTTCTTATGCCCTTAGTTTGCCGAACTGCATTTTGACCTGATCCTTGTCTTGACTAGATACATAGGAAGCTCAATGCAAGTGTTCGACCTTTCCCTGATTCAAGCCCAAGTGTCCTCGTACTAGGAACTGAGGCAGTTTCTTTGGTAAGCTATCCAAAATACTTCTCAATTCTCCAAATTTCATAATAGTTTTCGTTCAAAACCAATTTTTCTAGCACCAAAACTGGGGCAGATTTTTTTTAAACCAATCCAAAACTATTTTCTTTATTTTCCAAAATATATACATGTTTCATTTAAAATCAAGTGCCTTGGGACTAGAAACCGGGGCAGATTATTTTTATTTTTATTTTTTTTAATCAAATATTTTCCTTAATATTTCTTTTAAAAATTTCCCACCTTCCAATTACTTAGAATAAAATACCTTTAGGACTAGAAATTTAAGCAGATTTTCCTTCGAGTCAGTTATATAGCCTTCAAAGCTTTCATTATTTTTCTATACCAAAACTTAGTGTCTTTAGAATAGAAATTGGGGCAATTCTTTAGAAGTATCACATAGTTGGCCTTAAAGATTTAGAGATTTTAAATAGTGTCTTACATGTACACGTCAATTCTATCTAGGAGTTTGAAAAGTTTAAACTTAGCTTTTCCCAATCCTTTATATCATTATAGAGGTTAAATAGAGCCTCTTCGTCTAAGTCATCTAAATTATGCTACTCTGCGATTTCAAAAGAAATTTTTGTCACTTACTACTGAAACTCCTTGGTAAAGCATACATGTATGGTGGAAGTGTCGAAGCATATGGATGTGATCAAGACAAGAACCCGCTTAAGGATTAAGTTCCCCAAATGAGCACAAGTCAACCGATTTTTTTTAAACTCACAATTTTTCTTTGATGAGACAGGTTCAATATTGATGTGCATAAAGATGCAGATTCAAATCGAACTCAACTCCTCTTCGTGAACATAGACCTAGATGTGAGACGTGATAGTGGACGTGAACATTGATGTGGATGTGAACCTTGTTGCATTTTGTGGACATGAAAATAGACATAGACGTGGATCGTGGATTAAACTCCTTTCAACATGAACATTATTCAACTCCTTTTCAAATTCTAATAGTGGATGTGGATGTGGATGTGGATTAAGCTTCTAAACCAATAATTTTAAGCATTTCGCTTCTTTCAATGTGGATGTGGACGTGGACGTGGATGTGGATATGATCGTGGATTTATCTTGCTTTTAAATTCTTTCGATGTGGACATTATTTGATTCTTCATTAAATACTGAACTTGGACGTGGACGTGGATGTGAATTTATCTTTTCAAGCATGGGTTACGAGAGTAAATTCTTTCAGCCTGATATATTTACATATATTTCTTTATCACTAATATTTATTTTTTAGTTTGTGGCATTTCATATGGAGACAAAATTAAAGCTCAATCAAATCGTGGATCATAATCTAAGCAGTGAACTAGGGCAATTGCTGAAGGTAGAGTTAAACTCGTCAGCAAGAGGTCCAAGATCTACTATCAAATACATTCTCGCATACCTAGTCTCACTTAGTTCTGGAGGTGTCCATCTTGAGTCTTTATCTCAGAATGCCTAGTCTCACCATAATTCGATACTGGGGAAGTTTTAAAATCAACATCAACTACAAACTCTACCCATTCAAACTGCATATGTCCAAATTCTCTTAAAGCCCAAGATATATAGACACCTCAAAATCGGGGTTCAACGACAACTTCCCAAAATTTCCCATCAAATCCAACTTTACTCATTCATATCCAAACCAATTCAGTCGGGACAAAATTGGTTGCTATGTCAATTTCTTTTCCCAAAAACTCTTTTATCATTTTCGGTCAAAGAGGGGCAGCTGTTGACATCCAATTTTGTCCCACCTTTTTTCTACTTAATTTCCTTGCGCTTCCTAGTCATTAATGCTCTAATAGTGTATTATTAATATTTATTTTATGATTATTTATTACCATTATTATAATTATATTATTAGTAGCATTGATATCAATGTTAACAATATTATTTGTAATTATTACTATTATTATTTTTATTTAATAGTAGTATTAGTAGTGTAGTTACTAGTAATACCATAATTATTATTACTAATATCGTCATTAGTATTAAAATATTATATTTTTTATTCATATAAGCTAATTACTTATTTTGAATAATCTATGTGGATATCATATTATTATATTGTGTCCCAAATTAA